>MU225967.1:3107522-3127953 GCA_018584345.1 Thuja plicata | reverse complement strand
AAAAGATTTAATCTCTCTTTTAATTAAATGAAATTCCTCTTATTTAATTAAAAGATTTAATCTCCCTTTTAATTAAATGAAATTCCTCTTATTTAATTAAAAGATTTAATCTCCCTTTTAATTAAATGAAATCTTATTTAATTAAATTCAAATTCCTCTCATTTAATTAAATAAAATTCTTCTAATTTATTTAATTGAAAGAAAACCCCTCTTTTAATTAAATAAATAAAAATCCCCACTTAAAGCACTTTATTTGTTGAAAAAGGAAATAAATTAAATGAAAAAGTAAATAAAATCCCTTTTTCCTCACATCTTTCTAAGTGGTGGGTTTTTGCCTCTTAATCATAGCCTTTGATTTTTGCCTATTAATCTCAATCGTTCACTTTCCTTTAAATGGAGACCTCTCCTTCTCATTTTGATATTAGAGTTTTTAGTATTGTTATGTTGCAGGTTTAGAGAGCAATTTTGGAGGAGCATTTGATCATTTGAGCTTGGATATTGCAACTTCTCTCTTCTTGTCTCATTCTTCTTGCATTCATGGCTCCTCATATAGATTAGAATCATGTTTATTTTCATAGATTAATCTTGCATTTGCATTTCCTTTCATATATTAATATGCATTGTTATCATTTAGGTTAATTTTCCTTTCATGCATTGCAATCATATAGATTAGATCTCATTTTCATGCATTCGAATCTCTCATTTCATGGTGTATTTGCAATAGACACAACTAGGTCAATTTGAGGGCCTTCATTTTACATTTTCACACATCCATGACTAGAGAGCTATGGATTGATATTTGAGGCCTCATTCTTGAGCAACCTTGAATTGAATGATTCATAGAAGTGTGACAACATTTATGCACACACCTCCTAATCTTGATCATATGAGGAGGGACATTGAGATTGAAATGGTATGCTTTTCATGGTAGCCCCAAGCCCCCAACTAGCAGCTAGAGCTAGGTATTAAGTAGCCTCAATATTTCCATCCAATAACTTGTTTAACGTGAGTGAGAGGGATCATGTAAAATTCATCATAAACACTAAAATATACTCTATCAAGGAAAATGGGGGAGCCTCATGGCTTATTGGAGACTCATGTTGACGTGTTGATGAATAAGATACCTCTCCAACCTTTACAAAGGGGGTGGAGATTAACTTTAGAGAAATCAGAGCCTGCTTCACTATGAGGATTGAAAAAAAAAGAGGGTCCACCAGAGAAAACTTACAATGACAAAAATATGGGACAAGACCCTGCTCAAAATTCCTCTTGAAAGATGGAGGTGAGGCCCTCCATTTCACTGTAGTAACCTTAATGATATCAGGAAATTTGGCACAATGTTCCTAAGATGGGGATGACATGGACTGAGTGGACATCACCAGACTTGATACCACTTGGGTCTGTAACATGTTCAATACATCAGGTAGAGTGGTGATCAACAATGGCTTAAATGTGAGGGAGATATGAAGACTTGGACTTGTTTGGTGCAAGGCCCAATGGTCACTCCTACCACAATGAAAAGTGAGACAGATGAGGTTGTATGGTGAAAGGATGGTGCAATTGAAACAAAGGTGGGAGAAGAGCTAGGAATGGAAGTAGAAGTAGCAAACACAAGCTTAGAAGATACTCTCTTCCCTCACAATAGTCTCATGTGTTTGGGACCTCTCTTGTTAATGAATCTTATGCTCATGTGCAAGTTAATTCCAATGTAGATGTGAACTAGGCTAAGAAGACCGTGAAGGTACAATATGACCATCTTGTTCCATGGAGAAGTCATCGATTTCATTATCGACAAAGAAGATGAATCAAATGGTGGAGTAGGAGTTGGTGCTAACACAAACACTACTGGATCAGTCACAAGTGCTTTTCCTCTCTTCACGCTATGGGAGGTGGGAGGAATAGAGAACACCCTTAGAGGCTAAGGGATAGGTGCGAAGGGAGAATGTGGGATCTTGGGAGACCTATAACCCTTTCCACAAATGAAATTTCAAGGTATGTCTTCCATGATGTGAATTGGGAAGGGCAGACACATCTTAGATTTTTGTACCATGGGTGTCTTTCCGTTGTCCACATTAGGTGAAAATGTAATATAAGTGTAATGCCACCAATTTGCACCTCAATGTAATTTTCCATTTCACAAAGGATCTACCTTAGTCTAATACACAAAAATTGTACATCACCCTGATCACTCGTTATAAAGACTTAGAAACTAGGCATAATCCTTTAACTCAGGGATTGGACATCTAACTAAGCACTTCGTCCTCTTTATAAGAAACTCATTTAATATGTCAAACCTAGGGACATGTTACTTGAAACAGGCCAGAAAAATATATGCACCAAGCCCTTTATCAACCAATCACTCTATAATTAGTGCAGGAAACAAATGCTGGAAAGAAACTATTCTATGGCTGTAGGAAGTAAATTCTTTTGAAGGGAAACTATACTATTTACTGCATGAAATGAATACTCGAAAGAAAGTTAAGCTATTGCTGTGAAAGAAAATACTTGAAAGTAAATGATGGAAGTGAATGATGCTATTAGAATGGAAGAGTACACAAACTAACTACAATGCCTTAGTTACTCTGTTGTTTGGCTATAGGAAGCGATAGCTGTCCTGTGACTTTGGCTGCAGGAGCTATTCAACATAGGAATTGAAATGATGGAAATGTAGGAAAGAGAACTAAACTAAAATGAATCTAATTATGGATTCCTCACCAAGTGGGCCCCCTTGGGCGAGTATCCAAAACACTCAATTACAAAAAATTAATCTCAACACTTCATTTGCTCATTAAAATGAATAACAGGGTACATAGATTCTCATAAACAGTAAAACAACAGAATTGAACTACACTGCAACTATCTCCTAATAATGCCCTCCTCATGCAGCAGTGGGGATTTATTTAAAGGAAAACATTTAAATTCTAAACTCAACACGCCCTAAGAAAAGGTGGAGCTTTTATTACAAACAACTAACAAAAAGGAAATCTAGAAAGCAGGAAATGAAATCGGTCCAGAAAAGAGGAAAGAACTGCTTAGACAATAGATCTAACTTCCAACTCTCTCCTAGATTTCATCAGGGAAATTATTGGATTTTCTAAGTCTTCGCTCAGCCGTTTCCACCTGGATTAACCGGAAACCTTCCGCTAGTGCTATGACAATGTTCCATCCTTGTGCCTCTGCTACAAGACCGAGTTAAGCGTCCAGCGCATGGATGTGCTCACTTGATCAAGACGACGGTTGCTACTTTGATGCACTACATTTAAACTATTAGGATAAAAGCATTCATGGAAAATAATCATTAAAGTACATATGCATTATCTACCGCTTAATCAGTTAATTCATCCATAAAATATGATCATGATTCCATAGTAATAAATAGAGCATATTCATCTAGATAAAGCATATTAAGTAAGAATATATTCATAGCATAGGTTTAGTGGTTGACTACCACATATTACCAGTTTTAAAGCACAAAGTCTTAGAGTAAATAAGAGAAAACATGGCAAAAGACCTATCA
This sequence comes from Thuja plicata, assembly GCA_018584345.1. Lineage (NCBI taxonomy): Eukaryota > Viridiplantae > Streptophyta > Pinopsida > Cupressales > Cupressaceae > Thuja > Thuja plicata. The sequence goes on along the minus strand of MU225967.1, from coordinate 3,124,436 downwards.
AAAGTTCTCCTAGGGTATCTAAAGTATGCCATCAAAATGGCCTATCATTTTATTAGTGCTGGTCCTTAGGCACTGAGACGTTCTAGATCTTTGCAAGTACCCAGAGGTCTCCTTCCTATGTCTCTCCAATCATGGAGGTGCCCACTTGCCAGTAAAACCCATTTGTCCTCTCCATATTCACATGTCTGCTCAGTTCCATTTTCTCATCCAGTTTGTTATCCACATAGCTGTATAGCGGCCATAAAAGAAGAGGAGGCTGAAAGGTAAGTGGAAACCATCTTTTGGGTTGTAGCTGACATCCCAGGTGTATATACCAGTGAACACACTGTATTGCAGCTCGGAGGTTGATCACACTTTGTGGTTCTGCCTTTTTGAGTGCCATAGTTAATCTCCCCCATCTCTACCTTAATCCTTCGACTGCTCTGTCCCCATCTGCTAGTGATAATCTCTCAAATGCTGTGAAAAATTCTTCACGGCTATCCAGAATTCTTTTTCTGGGTGCAAAATCATGAAACCCATAAAAAATTTGCATCCAATCACAATAAAATTGTCAAGGTGACCGACTTTCAGGATGAAGAGGCAATGAAATAGATTGTTCAAGGATTATGTACCTATGCAATTGTTCTCCATAATTAATCTCATTTTGGGTTCAGGAAAGGAGGGAAGACAAATGAATATAGCCAAAAAAAGTAGTGGATTTCAATCAATGTTAGAAGGAACAACATAATTGTGAATATATAACTCACATAACAAGTTCTGGACACAATCAGGTGATTTATTATATGCAGCCACAAATTCTTGTGAGGTTTCTATGCCTGAGTTGAGATCCTGTTGGACTCTCATTAACTTAAACAGTAGGAATTATTCCTTAAGGCATAGGGTATAAACGCTTAGTAGTGGTCTGCACTCTATTAAATCTAGAATTATGTCTGTAATTTTATTTACTTTACTCTATAAGAATTCAATTTTTGTTGTTTCCTCTTGAGTTCCTTTCTCAATTTTTCTTTTTTCTAACTCCCACATTGACTTTTGATATTTCATCTCATTAAAATAGTCAACAGAGAGAGCATGAATAGTTACCTCTTCTGGCTTCCTGTGTGGGACCGGCTTGGATGTGGTTTGGCCTTCCTTTTTCTTTTCACAAACTGGCATGCCAACTAGAACAAGGGTCGTTTCCCCATGATTGCCTTCTTGCTGAGAACAATATTCTTTTTTGGCTCCCTTGGGTTCTGCTGCTGCTAGAATTATACACTCTGCTTCTTTACCCACATCAATAATTGTAGGATCCTCCTCCATCATAACCTGGAATTCTACAAATATACTACCTGCTTGCAACTATTCTTGTGAAGGCTCCTTAGAGGAGACATGAGAAGAGTCAAACCATAATAGGGGAATCCTTGCTGTCTCTTTGTGTAGTTTTCAAATGAACACTTCTTCATAAAGGGGTATCAACAAAAGCTGCAGCACGCTTCTATGAATTTTTTCTTCTATTGACAGGTGTGGCTACAGGAGAAATAGTAGAAACAGGAACATCTTGACTCATATATTCTGCCATCTTGGCCTTACCCTTACCATTTTTATCTTTTTGCTCAACTTTTAGGGTTCAAGAAACTATGGGAACCTTGGTTTCTCTACTCCCTGAGGTAGGGTTTGGATGGCCAGATGCCACATTATCCACATCAATTACCGAAGGATAAGGATTCCTAAAAGCTTCTTCTAGCTCAACAAATTCCTCATCCTTATCAGGGTTATTCCCTTGTTCTTGAATTTTAGGTCGTGGCCCTTCTCCATGCAACTGAACATGAGGTGTTGCAATAAATCCATCCTAGGACATGGGAGAGACATCCCGTAGTGACCTTTCCACTAAGAGCTTGATTAAACCATGGCAGGTCACTGCATTCTGCCACCCCTTCCATACCTCTTCAGCCCTTAAATTTAAAGGGCATAAATAAAATTGGGGACATTTACCAAATGACCATGCCATAAATAACTCAATAATTTGTAGTGTATTGCATGTAGAAAGGAAAAATGACCCTCACAGGTAATGTACCTGATAATATGAACTGCCAACTGAAGATACTCTCCTGGAAGAGATAACTACTTCACACCCTATTTGTTGTGATCTAACGAAACATCTGCTAGTCAAGAAAATTCTACTCTAGATGTGCGTACATCACACCCATGCAAAAATGCTTCTCCAGTGGAAGGAAGTCCAGAGACTTTGAAAATTCTTGCTTCAGAAGCTTTTACTCGCAACCCTTTGATATACGCAACACCATTTCTATAAGTCCTCAAGAAGTCCAGTGTCGTGGCTTCATCATTACCATTCAACCTTAAAAAGTAGGTCAACCACCCAACTCTATTAAAAACCTAAACAGTGGCCTGGTTTAGTAACAATGAAAAGTGGTTAGCTGGTTCATGCCGTATAGGTGGACCACCCATCCTATTGTTCAAAAAATTCAACATTTTTTGAAAAACTCCTGAAAACCCTTCTTTTTCCACTACTACTATTAATTTTGTTAGCTGAAATGCCGTTGCTATGCCCAAAATTTGAGCTTTCAAATTTTTTGGGTAACGGAGACAAGACACAAAAGAAATTTTTGAAATAGTGCTGTAAATATAAGCTGCGAGTTTAAGTTTAAAAAGACAGGGCTGATTTTGAAATGTAACACGCAGGGATTTTCAAATCATCATTTTTGACATGACGACATAGTACAATTCTTATAGAAAAAATATTAATGACAAAGGATAGAAATCATGACAATAGATTTTAAACTAATGAAATATTTGAGATGATGGGATAAGTCATTTATTACATGAAACACCTATCAGACTGCCCCCTACGAAAAAGGTGACAAGTGTTGACACTTGCGTGACAAAAAAGAATGACAAAATCGTGGATGAAATGCTACATTAATTACAATGTATCATAATGATATTAAATGAAGCAAAAAAATTTTGAAACAATAAAGTAATAGGTACCTTTGAATATTATACCTTGAAATGCCCAAATTCAGAAAGATTTGATGACGAGGGCAGAGCAAAAATTCAAGCTGGCGCAATAATGAGGTGAGGTGAATGTGATGATGGAAGAAAAAAGTGATGAAAAAGTTGATGGGATGATGTTTTTATTATGGACAAGTGATTTTCATGAGAAACAAAAATTTTATTATGACTGCATGTGGAAAAAATGTCAAAGAGACGACCGTAGCAAATAATTACTCTGGTTGGCTACAGGAATGCCCTCAGCAGGAAGAGGTCCTTCGGCTGCAGGAAAGTCTTCAGCTGGAGGAGGTTCTTTGGCTGTAGGAAAGTCTTCAATTGGAGGAGGAGGTTCTTTGGCTGCAGTAGGTTCTTCGACTACAGGAGGTCCTTTCACTACAGGTGGTTCAGCTAGGGTAGGAGAAATCTCAAATTGTTGCAGGAAATTGGCCTTTGTCGCAGGTTTATGGTATAGGCAAAGCCTATGACCATTCACCAGTAACTTGAAATGTACAAGGTCGATGGTGGATAACTAAACTTCTCTATTAGCATAAACATGTATAATCTCATAAGGGCCAATCCAATGTGTTGTAAGCTTACCTTGGGTTTCTTGGAATCTGGAGTCATACAAAAGAGCCCAGTCGCCAGGAGAGAATTGTTTGGTAAGGATATGAGAATCATGCCACTTTTTCCGTTGTGTCTGAACCAATTTAGTGTGTTGTAGGGCAGCCTTCCTTATCTCATCTAGCTGGTTAAGCTACAGGATCCTGTCGTGTTGTGCTTCAGTAAGATGAATGTTGAGCTATAATGTCATATGTAAATTTTTATGTTCAAAATCAATTGGCATCATAAATGTTTTTTCGTATACCAACTCAAAAGGAGTAAACCCTGTTATTTTTTCCATGTAGTTCAATAGGCCCATACTACTTCTTAGAGGTGACTGCTCCAATCTTGCTTGTGTAACTATACTGTCTTGGTGAGGATAGCTTCTATCTCCCTATTGGTGATTTTTTCCTGACCATTCACATGTGGATGATAGGGGCTAGATTTCTGGAGGTGAATATTATACTCGTTCATCAAAGCATTAATCAAGGTAGAGGTAAATTGAGCTCCTTGATCAGTGACTAACTCTCTAGGTGCACCATAGTGCGTGAATATCTCCTCATATAGAAACTGTGTGGCCTTGTTATCCTTGGCATGCTTCATGGCTCTAACTTCAACCCACTTGGTCACATAATCAGTACATACAAGGATGTACAAATTATCATTTGATGCAAGACTGATGGGACCGACAAAATCGATTCCCCATTTATCAAATGGAGTCACCACTACTTGAGGAAAGAGTGGCATTTCATCAGATTTAGTAGGCCACCCCATCCTCTGACATTGATCACACTTCCTAGAGTAATTGGTTGCATCCTTGTAGAGGGATGACCAGTAGTAACCAGTGTTAAGTACCTTCATGGCTATCCTTTTGGAAAAAAAATGTCCTCCATAAGGCTCATCATGACAAGCACATAGAATGTCATAAGTTTCATCCTCTCGAATACACCTTCTCAATATTTGGTCAGGGTCAATATAGAACAAACAATCAACAATCCATGGAAAGTTGAAAGTTTTCTTTATTAGTAACCACTTTTCCTTTGGGGAGAAGTGTGGAGGTACCTCTTGGGAAACCAGATAGTTAGCAATATTAGCATACCAGAGAGCTTGAGCTGGAATGGAGAACAGGTGGTCATTATGGAAATGATCATCAATTACCATAGGTTCATTAGCATTATGAAGGCATGAGAGAAAATTGGCCACCACATTTGATTTGCCTGGCTTATCTATGATGGTAATGTCAAAATCCTATAGCAAAAACAACCACCTAGCTAACCTCCCTGTGATTGCAGGTTTGTTAGCCAGATATTTAATGGTTGCATGATCCGTATGCATAAATATTTGATATCCAGTGACATAGTGGCAGAATTTGTTCAGAGCATAGATAACAGCCAATAGCTCCTTTTTGGTGTTTGTATAATTCAACTCAGCACCTTGCACATTTTTGCTAATGAAATAAATAGCATGTTCTAGAGTACCTTCCTTTTGTCCAAGAACTACTCCAACAACATGATCAGAGGCATTGGTATGTATGTGGAATGGGAGGGTCCAATTAGGACCTCGCAAAATAGGTTCCCGAGTCAGAACATACTTCATATATAGGAAGGCTTCATCACAGTCTACTGTCTAGATAAAGTCAGAATCTTTAGTGAGCAGTGAATACATAGGACTGACCATATTGTTGAAGTCCTTTATGTATCTTCTGTAATACCTAGCATGACCAAGAAAGCTTTTGACATCTTTTTGTTTGGCTGGGGTAGGTAGATTCATAATGACTTCAATTTTGGATGGGTCTACTTGAATGCTAAGAGCGGATATATAGTGACCAAGCACTACTCCTTCTTGCATCATCATAAAATACTTCTCATTGTTCAAAGATAGATTGTGTTTTTTGTACTTGGTGAAGGATTTTTTCTAGATTTTCCAACGTTTCCTCATAAGTTTTTCCATAAGTTGTAAATTCATCCATGTAGATCTCCATATAGTCATGGGAAATGTCAGCAAAAATGCTGATAACTGCTCACTGGAAAGTAGCAGGAGCGTTGTAGAAGACAAATGGTAGAACTGAATAAGAAAAATTCCCCCATGGGAAGGTGAATGTGGTCTTTTCCTAATCCTCTGGGAGAATCTGGATTTGATTATGTCCACTATACCCATCCAAGAAAGAAAAGTACTTCTTTCCTGCTAGAGAGTCTAGAACCTGGTCAATGAACAGAAGAGGGAAATGGTCCTTTTTAGTGGCATTGTTAAGCTCTCTATAATCCACACACACTCTCCACTTTCCACCTTTCTTAGGAACTATGAATAGTGGGGAAACCCACTAGCTGTCTGAGATAGGGTATATGAAACCAACTTTAAGCAGTTTTTGGAGTTCGGCTTTAACTATCTCACGGAGGGTAGGGTTGACATGTCTTTGAAATTGCCTTACTAGGGGTTTATCTTCCTTTAGATAGATCCTGTGAGTGCATAAATTTGGGTCCAAACCTTTCATATCAGCATAATCCCAGACAAAAGCTATAATATGGCTCTTCAGTAACTTGGTCGACGATGTTTGCTACTGAGGAGTAAGTTTTCTATTAATGTTCAAGCAACAGTCAGGGGAAACTTCCAATTTCTTAGTGAGCTCTACCATAGAAACATCTATCAATGAGGGCACTTGGATCTCATAGGGAAGCATTTGGTGATAGAGCTAATTGGATGCAGGAGAAGATAATTGGTAATTAGAGTACAATGGCTGTAGAGAGTGGTTTTGGAAGGAACTATCCAAAGGGTTGAAGTTCTATCCATACTGGTTATGCATGATGTTGGTGATTACTTTATCTTCCTCCTGAAGTTGCAGGAAGGGATCCCTTTTTAACATCATTAATTAGGAGACTGAATTAATAACTTCAGCTTTCTCACCTACATCTGGCCATATGGGAGAGGCTAAGTCCATATGAGGTTGATCAAGAGGATACAAGGCCAAGGTTTTGGTGTGCTGACCATCAGAAATGGTCATATCTCCTAACTGACAACCAATATAGGCATCAGTGGTAGCCAACCAAAGAAATCCCACAATAATTGGATAGCCTCCTAGGGTAGCTTTTAGTGAGAGGATCATGAAATTAGCAGGGTAGGACCAATACTCAAGGTTAACCATAATGTCCTCCACCATCCCATCAGGCTTTACAGTCAAACTGTCTTCAAGCTGCAAGAAAGTAGGTGTATTTCAGAGGTTGGTGATACCAAGGCATTGCATGATATCCTTTGTCATGACATTAATGACTTCTCCAAGATAAATCAAGGCATTTCTGATAGCAATTCCATTAATAATGACCTTGATAATAGGGCTTCCAGGGTCAGAATATTTTGGGATGGTAAGCTTCCCTAACATGATGTCCACCAGTTTGTCCAGGACATGGACAATCTAGGGATCCTTCTTCTTGCAGCCAAGATTTTTAAAGCAAGCTTCCTTGATGGATTTTCCATAGGTGGGAACATCTTTGATTGCCTGGAAAAGGGGAATTTGGATGCTGACATTCTTTAGTTGGTCAAGGATATTGAAAGCTTCTTTGTCAATAGTTTTCAGATTGCTATGTTGCAACCTTTGTGGAAAATGGGGAATGGTATGCTGATTGGTTTTAGTTGGTGGTGCAGGGGCTACTAGAGGTGATGGATTGTCAGGTTGATTGGGCTCCTTAGAAGGCATTTTAGTGATTACAAGAGGCTCAGGTGCAAGTAGAGTGGTACCGGACCGTAAGTGAATATCATCAAGGTTGATGGCATAAGCAAGATATTGCATGGGGTACTATGACAGGTCTGTAGCATACACATTTTGCTGAGGCATAGGAGGTCAATTGTTGGGGTTTGGCTGTGGTTGTGTAGGTAGCTTAGTAGGCTTAGGAGGTGAGTTAGTGGCTGCAAGAGGTGGAAAAAGAGATTGTTGTTGTAGAGGTTGCATAGGTGGTGGCAAAAGTCTTTGTGGTTGACTTGGCCATTGCTGGCTACCTCGCCACTACAGGTTTTTCTGCCAATTACCCTATGGTGGCTACCACGCCCCTTGAGGTTGTTTTCAACCTCCTTGAGGGTTTGGCCATTGTGGATTGGGGTAATTCTACCATTGATTCTGGGAATTGTTCCAAGGAGGATTTTGATAATTCATGGGGGTTGCCATTGATTATTATAAAAAGGACAACTAAATGAAAGAGGGTCCTGAGGCATACCTTGTCTCTGCAGCCATGGTCATCACTAAGTGACAAAGAATAGCTTCTCTTCTCTAGTTCAATTGGTTTGTAATCAGTCAACATTTGTGTAGTCTCCCTGTTAGCAACTAGTTTGCATCTACAGTCTCTCTTCTTCTGTCTACAATGTGGGAAAAATTCCACTAGCATGGCCTCTACTTCCTCATGTTTCTTCTTAGCCTACATGGTGTGCAGCTGAGTGGCCATGTTGTTAATGATATCTTTCTTGAAATCGGATAAGAGATTTGTTATCTCTGTCCGTGAAGCACCAACACCATTGGACGTTCCCAAGGTGGACATATATCCCCTTCCTTTCTTAATAGAAGCTCTAGAGTACTTAAGACAGATCTTCCAAATATCATCCCATGATGCATGGGTGATATCTCCTCCATCCATCAAGTTTAGTGCCTCTGTGCATCCATCATGAATGCCTCACAAGAAGAGAAACTTCTGAGATTCTTCATTAAGCTCATGCTGGGTATTCTTCTGCAAACTGAACATGAACCTTGAGACATAATCCTCAAGACTCTCATCCTCCTTTTGTGCCATCTTAAAGATGTCATCCCCTTGCATATCATTTCCCTAAAAGTACTCCTTGTATTTCAGCAAGAAATAAACCTTCATTTCATCCCAATTGTGGATGACATCCTGTCCTAAACCCATAAACCATCATAATGCAAACCCTTTAAGTGTTGGAGGAAAAAGATTAAGTCTATGGGCATTAGTGGTGTAGTCATAACTCCTACAAAGGATATCAAACTCAAAGAGAAAGGTATCTGGGTCCTCTATGACAAGGCCGTAAAATTTTGGAAGAGCAGAAGAGGGAATATTCTTAAGGTTATTATTATCATGTTGGTTGGAGATGGGAAAAGAAAATGTAGTAGGATTGGCCATCCTTCATGGCTGCTGAGGTGGATTTTGAGGTGGGTTTTGAGGCTGATAGATGACTAAATACCAAGGATTTTATTCTTCAAGATTCTAGAATCCTATGTTGCCAAAGGCTTCAACAAATGGATTGGCATCTGGATGATCCTCGAAGAAACCACAGAGGTCACCCTTAGAAGATGAAGATGATGAAAGGGCTTTAGAAGCTCAATAATAGTATCAAAGAACTAGTGTTCTTCTTCAAATAGGTTACTGGATTGATTTGGCAAGTACCTTCCTCGGGCATCTCTTCATCTATTATACATGCAGATAGTATGGAATGATGTGAATAGTGGTTTGTTCTTTTCAAGATGAGGCTTAATCTACTTAAAGTGGGAAATAAAAGCATGAAATAAAATCCTAGGAATAGTTGAATAAGAACCAGGCTTGGCACCATCCCTGGCAATGATGCCAAAATGATCGCTCATTATAAATACTCAGAAACTAGGCATAATCCTTTAACTCAGGGATTGGACATCCAACTAAGCACTTCATCCTCTTTATAAGAAACTCATTTAATATGTCAAACCTAAGGACGTGTTACTTGAAATAGGCCAGCAAAATATATGCACCAAGAACTTTCTCAACCAGTCACTCTATTATTACTATAGGAAACAAATGTTGGAAAGAAACTATTCTATGGTTGCAGGAAGTAAATGATTTTGAAGGGAAACTATACTATTTAGTGCATGAAATGAATACTTGAAAGAAAGTTAAGCTATTGTTGTGAAAGAAAATACTTGAAAGTAAATTATGGAAGTGAACACTGCTAGCAGAATGGAAGAGTGCACAAACTAACTATAATGCCTTATTTACTCTACTGTTTGGCGGTAGGAAGAGATAGTTGTCCTGTGGCTTTGGCTGTACGAGCTATTCAGCATAGGAATTGAAATGATAGAAATTCAGGAAAGAGAACTAAACTAAAATGAATCTAACTATGGATTCCTCACCAAGTGAGCCCCCTTGGGTGAGTACCCAAAACACTCAATTACACAAAATTAATCTCAACACTTTATTTTCTCATTAAAATGAATAATAGAGTACAAAGATTCTCATAAATAGTAAAACATCAGAATTGAACTATACTACAACTATCTCCTAATAATTCCCTCCTCCTCACACAGGAGCAAGACTTTATTTAAAGGCAAACATCTAACTGCTAAACTCAACATGCCCTCAAAATAGGCAGAGCTTTTATTGCAAACAACTAATAGAAAGGAAAGCTAGAAAGAAGGAAATGGAATCAGTCTAGAAAAGAGGAAGGAATTGCTTAGATAGCAGATCTAACTTCCCACTCTCTCCTAGATTTCATCAAGGAACTTATTGAATTTTCCAAGTCTTCGCTCCACTATTTCCACCTGTATTAACCAGAAACCTTCCGCTACTACTACGTTGATGTTTCATCCATGTGCATCTGCTGCAGTACCGATTCAAGCATCCAGCGCATGGACGTGCTGATCTAATCAAGACGACAGTTGCTACTTTGATGCGCTGTATTTAAACTATTAGGATAAAAGAATTCATGACAAATAATCATTAATGTACATATGCATTATCTATCACTCAATCAGTTAATTCATCCATAAAACATGATCATGATTCGATAGTAATAAATAGAGCATATTCATCCAGATAAAGAATATTAAGTAAGCATATATCCATAGAATAGGTTTAGTGGTTGACTACCACATATTAGCAGTTTTAAATCATAAAGTCTTGGAGTAAAAAAGAGAAAACAAGGCAAAAGACCTATCAAAATTTCTCCTAGGGTATCTAAAGAATGCCATTATAATGGCCTATCACACCCTTCATGTCCTCTCATCCTAGCACATCGCCACCCAATCAAAATCTTGGCCACACAACCTAGACAATATAAGACATTTGTGTGTCATAGAGATATCCACGTGGGTTGCACTTATCTAGGAATATGCAGAGATGTAGACCATCATTGGAGTATTACAAACTACCACCCTATAGTTTTAATGCCCAATTCGACCACCCACTGAGGTTAGGATTCCAATTTGGCCATTATAATTCCATTTCAAGCTTCATTGAGACTTCTTTTGGGATTCTACAAGTTTCAAAAAATATTTTTCTTTCATTCTCATTGCTCTACACAAATTTCTCACACTTTTTTGTTCTCATCTCATGCTTTGGAATCCATTGTTATTCCTTGTCTTTCATCTTATTGATCTTTTCTTTGTAACAGTAAAGGGGAGTTCTCTACAATGCCTTACTTTGTGTCTTTGATAGAATATATATTGATCTTTATCTATTTATTTTATTATTATTGTGTCTACAATTTTATACATGACTATCTATCACCATTCTTTGTGTGTAATCAGTTGTGGTGGAGGTGGAAACACCAAAGCAGGGATCTAACTGAGGTAGCTCTCTAAACAACCACCCAAATGTTTTCCTTGTTTTTTTTGTGTGTAGGTTTCTAGAGGAGTGTATTCAAAATATCAACTTCATAAACTTGAGGTTAATTTTGTGAGATCATCTTCCTCTTCCCTTGTAATTTTCATAGCATAATCATAGTTCTTTAATCATATTTTTTTATTTTTTTTATTCTAGTTTAGTCTTTTTTTTTGTTTATACTTTAGTCTATCTTTTAGCTTGTTTTCATTATCTTCATACTCTATATGATGGGATGTATGTGCATCGTGTTGTCATCCCATACTCATGCTATCATTTGTGACTCGTGTTGGTGTCTAGGCTAGTAAGCTTGTGGATTTCTGATGCAGGAGCATCCTGGGTGTAAGAGAAATCTTGCATCACCCAAAATTATTCTCTGTTTTCTTTTCAATAAGGGCTATTTTGTGTAGAGTTGCTATTTCTGGAAAGTTACCATTTTTAGTAAGTTTTATGTTTGAGCTCAGAATGTTCTATTTTCTTCTGTGGAGGTTCACTTTGATTGTATCAGCATGTTTCATTTCTAGATCAAGTCTAGTTTTGCAGATATTGGATATTTTCGATATTGGCAGTAGGGTACAGAAACTTTGAACTCAGTTTTGAAGGCTTTAGAGGCTCTGAATGGGGTCGAAACTTTGGTTGACTAGAGATTACGCAAACTAAGCATTGTAGAGAACTTTGTGACATTTTTGAAATGGGGCTACAGTAGCCCATCGGGTCAACGGTTGACAAGTTATGGTCTCCGGAAGTTGCGCTACCTAAACTTGAAAATGTTAAAGTTTCTTAAAAATTTATTTTTGGGTTCCGAAGTTGTTTGGGCCTACTCTAATGTAATAAAAATGAATATTAATATCTTAGGGATGGTCGGCCTCAAAATTTAGGGTTTACTTTCTATAATCTTGTTGGGCGGTTAAAATTGCCTATATATTGAAGGCATGTAGGGTTGTCTAGGGCAGTTCTGGGTTATGCATCTGGTGGCTCTAGCTTGTAGAATATTGTAATAAAATGCTCATGTGGCTGTGCATGTCACATTTCTGAATGTGCATGTTATATTTCAGAATATTGTAATTTCATTTCATTGTGGATAAAAGAAAGCCCATTTCCTGTCTTTGCAAATCATTGTTATTCTCGATTTTGTTGTATGTTTGTATTAATAAGGGGAGCACCCTTCATCAATTTCAGTGCTTGTTCTTTATAATACCTCTTTTGGTTTCAATAGTTTAAATACTTTTAGTGGTTAATATATTTAAGTTATTTACATTTATCTCCATGTAGTATTTTGATTGTTTTGATTAGTGTGATTCATTTTCATCAATTACTTTAATTAGTCATAACTCTCTTTTCCACTTAGTGTCTTGATCCCCTAGCTCATTAGACTGCTAGTAGAAGTGAGGTGGAACAAGGAAAGGTGCATCCTTCAGGACTTTGATAGGTCCTTAGGTTGGTGTATTTTTTCCTTCTCCACATTTTGGTGAACTTGATGTGAACTAGAAACCTCTTTACTGAATCATATTCCTTTTTGAGTGACAAACCCATTGCACACATGGAAGACAATGCTCTATTTTCCCCACCTACTTGGAGGGTGCATAAAATGAACATCACTTTCACCCCTCTAGAAAAGTTATACTATGGAAAGCCTTCTCCCCTCTATGTTTGGACATTGATCAATGACATATCTGTTAGGGGCATCTTGGTTGACCCTTCTTATCAGGTTGATATAATCACTAAGGAGGTCCTATTTGTCAATAGATTATATTGTAGGAAATATGACAAGTGTCTACCACCATAAGGAAACATGATGGGATTTCCCTTCCCTATTTGGGGTCCACCACTTTGATGGTCCAATTAGGACCCAAGGTAGTATTTTTTATATTTGTCATGTTTCCTAAGTGTTGTGGGTCCACAATACACACACCATTTTAGTCCTCTGACCATGGCACGCCCCCTTCTCTTTGGATTTTTTGGTCTACCCCTCTCCCTATTCCTTGAACTAAGTTTTGGAGGGGCCCATTGAGAGAACAAAAGTGATTTTTGGCCCTTTCCCACTTTCGACATTTTGGAGGAACTCAGGTCCTCCAAAACACCGAAAAGGATGAAGGGCTGAGCTTGACCCTTTCAGTATTTTGGCCTATGAAACACTAAAAAGGCCGAAGGGCTGAGCCCACACCTTTTATTGTTTTAGACTCCAAAACACCAAAAGGGGAGGAGGCCACCCAAATTTGGCATTTTGGCCTCCAAAACCCCGAAGTTGGGTGATGTCACCCCTGAGCTATATAAGTGGCCTGAGTCACTTTAGTTCCTCACTTGTGTTTTTCTCTTATGCATTTTTGAGATCTCTTTGCACATGTTCCATTCTTCTTCCTCGCCGTTCATTTCTAGTTGCCTCTCCTCACACTTAATGACTCTTTGTCTTCCCCCTTTTGTTGCGCCTTATAGGTAGGGCCTTATCATTTTTCTCCCTCTTTTAATTTTGGTTTTGTGTTTTTATTTTTGGGTCAGTTTAGGTCTTGTCTTCGGCCTAGTCAGATCATGCTCCCTCCTAGGTTCCTAGGGTTCACACCCTTGGACCTTTGGTCAGGTCTCTCTCCCTCACCTTAGTTTTTTTTCTTTCTTTGCATTTTTTAGAGTTAGGGTTTTTTTTCGTGACCTAGTTGTAGGTTTTCGACCTCCAAAAGGCCAAAAAAACCCCCTCAAAGAAGGTTTTTACCAAGTGCAATTTCACACTTTTGGCCTTTTCAGTATTTTGGACCTCCAAAAATAGTGAAACTCCAAAACACCCGAAGACAAGGTCACCACTCCCAGAGGTTTTGGTCTTTTCAGACACCGAAAGCTTCTTCTGAATTTTGCACACTGAAAGGAAAAAAGTGTTTCATCAACCTCTTGAGTCTCTTCAAGATTTTAGGCTTTTGCACCCCAATATTTCCACATAGTATTTGCACTCGGCAAGTCTGAAAAACTAGATTCTCCATTACCTCATCCTTCAAATTTTGACCTTTCGCACCCTGACCTTGTCTTCAGAGTCTGAGAGTCTTAAAGTCTGAAAGACCTAAAATTTCATTCATGGCTACTTAAGAGCCATATTCTTTTGGTTTTCTTAGTTAGAGTCATGTTTCTTTCCTAGTTTAGTAGTTTTCTTTCAATAAAGACACTGATACTTGCATGTTTCTTCACAGGAATGCCTGAGAAGCGGACAACATCACCAATGAACTATATGTTCAAGGGGAATCATCCCCTTTCAAAGATCAGGAATAAACAATTGGAAATGAATGATAAAGACATTGGGAACATGAACTGGGATGAATTCCTAGTAAGGTGTTCTCAACCAGTAGGAAGGACTGAGGAATGCACCTCCTTGCTCTTGTTAGGCCTGGTCAATGCAGTAGCACAGCCGGTATTGGTCATGTCCTCTAAACTCATCATGACATTGGACAACTACTACACACCAGATGAGAGAGTGGTAAAGAACACATAAGAAAAGATAGTCCTTGACCTAAGGCAGGACAACATTGAAAATGTCTTCCATCTTTAGAAGGGCGTGGACAAATTTTATGACTTCTTTATAGAGAAGGGGTTGAGATGGTTTAGGAACAAAATTGAGGATGCCTATGAGATTGCAAATTGGGAATACCTACAAAAACCTCTCCCAAAGAACAAACTAGAAAAAATAGATTTCAGAAGGGGATACTTAAGATATGACATCCAAGAAATAGTGACATTGATAAGCCAAGTGTATGGACTACCTCAGTCCATCCAACTTGAGAACTGGATGATCTTGTTGATAGAGAAGATAAGGAACCACAAGGCCAGATTTGATTGGACCACCATCCTAAGTGATAAATTAGATGAGAAACCGATCATAGTAAAGCACAACCCCAAGTTATATATGAATTCATACATATTGTACCTATTGGTTGCACGAGAAGAATATATGGGGCTCACAAAATGGGGAGACTCTGGTGAACTAGATACATGGCCTTTCATTTTCTATCTGTAGCTAGTAAGAAGAACACAAATGCCTAAAAACAGCCTGGATTATAGAATAGTGAACGATGCCTTCATCTTCTTATTCATTAAATCCATAGAGGGTGACTACGCAAAGAGACTATTAGAAGAGGTTGCTACCAAAATAATGGCCATAGGGGCATACTACATACAGTTCAAAACCTTCACGTACATCATAGTGACAGGATCTACCCTACACCCCAAGAAACTACCTAGGTACCCATTTGATTGGGTAGTCATCCTATAAATGGATAGGCAGCTTACAAATGCATATGAACATATCAAGAATAAGAAGAAGCATTAGTGAGACTTCGCCATTTCCCTAGGCCCCTACACTCTCCAAGACATGAATATATGTAAGTCATTGGCCTTTGAGTGGGACGAGTGCCCACTCCAGCTATATAAAGACATCTGGGCCTGTTTTGACCTCATAGGCACATACAACCATACCATTTGGAAAGTTCTACGTCCATGAGCCACATATTGAAGATCATTGGATGAATTGTGTGGATGACCATGAGGTAAGGATCAGGGATTATTCCAAGATGTCCCTCATATTAGCACAAGCAGCCTTAGAGGTCAATATTCCCCCAAGGTTTGGGAAAAAGATTAAAATAATATGCTCGAGTCAATCTATACTATTGATAAAATATACAATAGGCCTATCTTGAATGCAAAGGTAGATAAGGAGGAAAAAGACACCATTGAATTCAGAGCAAGGAATGTGGTCAAAATAACTAAGGCATGGATCGACAAGCCTTATCAAATGGATCCTATTCCCATGAAGGCACTAATGGATCCACCTAATAAGGAAGACAAGAAATGTGGAGAGAGGACCATAGTGCCCTAGTTTAAGAAGGCCTCGCCTCAAAATCCAGGAATAGTATATGGGCATGAACGTGTAGTGGAATATGGTTCCAACCCAAGCACAAGGCCCTAAAGACCAGGATGACAAGGAAGATAGATCCTCCTATTGGATCATCATAGGATGCTCCAAATGAAGTCCCTTCCACCTTTAACTTGTCTCCTCCTACCATTGGAGAAGGGAAGAAGAATTACAAAAGAAAGAGAGCTTCTGCCTCTCCTTAATTGGAAACTTTGCAAGAAGAACCAAAACTGGAGGATCTTCCCCTAGTAAAAAGGACAAGAACTTGGGAAGCCTCTCTAAGGAAAAGGAGATCACAAGGAAGCAGATTGAAAAAAAAAATGAAAAAAATGAAAAAAAAAAGAAAGTTATTTCATTTTCCAAGGTGCATAGGTGGAATAAAAAATAAAAAAAAAATAAATAAATAAAAAGAAATCATTTCATTTATCGAGGTGTGTAGGTGGCATTTTAGAAATTTATAGAAAGTTCTTGCATTTAATATTTGTAGCTAGGTAGTTACACCTTTCTATTTTCTTATTGGTCCACAAATGCAATGTAATTTTGTAATTGGCCCACATGGTGGTGCTTAATATTAATTGGGTGGGTATTTAATATTTGTATCAAGGTAGTTGCATTTACCTTTTATCCCACATTGGTTGTGTTGTAATCTCTTGTGTGGTAAATGCCTATATAAAGAAGGCATAGGAGCATTCATAAGAAAGCTCTCAAAGTTGTAGAATCTCCTATTGGAGAAAAAAATTTCTCAAGTTGTAGGGTCTTGTATTGGGGAAGAAGCTCTCAAGTTGAAGCTCTTGGATTGTAAGCTTTGAGGATGTAAGATCTCTCAAGTTGTAATTATTTTCAAGTATTAATGTATGCTTTGTAAAGAATTTTATCTTCTCT
>MU225967.1:3076271-3096564 GCA_018584345.1 Thuja plicata | reverse complement strand
TATATATATATATATATATATCTTGTTACATTACCCAGTCAACTCCCGAATACATCACAAAAGAGAAATAATACTTATACAAAAAGTAATTACCAAGTAGGAGATCATACACTATCAAAACATAGGTAATCCACAATCCAAATTCAGCATAGAACATTTGGACTTCGCATTATACTCCTTAAATCATCACGACCTTTCATTTGTATTGTATCACTGTTACTTTGTCTTCAAGCATGTCTTCATCATACAGTAACTTATTGTGCTCAACACTAAAACATAAGAAACCTTAAAAAAAGGTTATATAAATCCCAAAATAGGTTATCCTAAGTTCACATGTCTCCATTAATCATATACTATATTTTTTGACCAAAACTGTAGTGCTATACCCTGTAATTCTACGTTTTGTACTTAGTCATTTTGCAAGCTATAACTCGAAAACTGTGTATGAAACCAAGCAACCATCCATAATAGATGTGTTGAAATAAATGAAAACCCTCAAATTTCTAGAACACTCCTAAATGAACCACTTACAACCACTCCCTTGATCATTTTCAACCTACTTTGATAGGGCCCCTACGTCCTTGGAAAGACGTGATGTTTCTTTCTTATCAAAAGTACAAGACTAGGGAACATAATCTACAAACTATAGAACCTTCCCCTACTCATCCCTCTCATGAAGATAAATATTATTTTTCCTCTAATCCTTCATCATCAAGGGCTTACAGAATGAACATGCCCCATAGGAATCCTTCCTTCCATCTCAGGCCAAAAAGCCTCTAGCAGTATATTTTATTCCTCCATCCACGCCTAGTGTGGATAAGGGAAAGGTGCCCACACTACTAGAGATCAACATGCATTTACATTTTCACATTCCCATCATAGCAGACATACCTTTCCTTTCCATTGAGGGAAAGGTTAAGAGGTCTCCCAAGACCACACCATCTTCCTTGGCACCTACCCATCAACCTCTAAGGTATCATTTTTCCTCCTACCTCCAGTAAGGTAGAGATGAAGGGAACCTGTGACTGAGATAGTAGTTCCTATACCAACACCACCCCCTACTCCATCTGTGGGGCCATATTTTTTTCCACCAACAACAACAATGACTTCTCCCATAGAGAAGGATGTTTTTGTACCCTTGTAGGCTTCCTACACTATCCCAAATTTGCATCAGAAACAACTTGTGTATGAGCCTAAGTGTCATAAATGGGAGAGAGATCTATAATGTCAGGCTATTGTAAGGGAATAAAGTGTATCTTCAAAACATGTGTTTTTTGTTGCTTCTGGCTCTACTCCTACCTCTGTTGTAGATTTGCCAACATTTTTACCTACAACCTTTTTTGTCACACTTCCCCCTACATTGGGAGTGACCATTGGACATTGTACCAAATGGGTCCATGTTTTCATCTCTCCCTTGTAGGATCCATCATTCATCACCACATTGCCTAATGTCTCACCATTTCCTCTGTAAATGAATATGTTGCACACCCAAGTGATATCTAGTTTAGTGATGTTCACCCAGCCTACGTCAACCCCATCTTAGGACTATCATGCCAAATTTCATGATTTTATGAAGGATACTATTGATGACCTTATGGAAAGACATATTTTCAATTAGTGCCAAAACACTTAGTCATCATAGTGTTGACCAAGCCAACAGTGCAACCCGATCAGTTACTATGTAACCTGAGCAGTGGCATTGTCGACCGAGCAGAAAATGGTAATCAGTATTATCCGAGTGACCATATTAGCCTGAGTACACAGAGTATCCTGAGTGCCAGAGCTTAGTATGTTTCCCGAGTGACAACATAATGCTCAAGTGCCAGTGTATTGCCTGAGTGGATCACTAGACTCGAGTGACAGTTTTGGGTCGAATTAACTTATATTGTTAGATGTTAATTTATCTTATGGAAGCCAACTTATAGTTGCATTTGGTTTGGATAAGGTATAAATATAAAGTATTTTGTTTATCCAAATAGTAAGAAAATATATGAATTGAAGCATGTATGCAAATATGAAGAGACATATTATCTAAGAGGCTACAAAAGTATAAGGAATAACAGAGACTCATCCATCATAGTTAGGTGATTAGTTTATATCATTGGATCTTATTCAGCAATTCAGAGTTGCATTGAAGATCATCTACTGGTTCATCCTAACAGGTACATCAGAAAAATCCTCTAACAAGGTGGACCTAATAGTCCTTTACAAATCTCCTAACAGAGTTGCATTACTTGATTATATTGTATTAAATCCTTTCACAAGGTGGACCTAACAATCCTTATTGATCCTAATAGGGTAGGCCATCAGTAGTGGTCAATTGTAAGCTTTAATAGGCTAAATTTATACTGTAGTAATAAATCTTGTGGGTACCATCCCCACCCCAGTTTTACTTTCTATTTGTAAGGTTTTCGGGTAATCAAATATTGTGGATGTTTTATTGCTTTTAATTTCATGCATGCAATCAGATTAGATAATCTAATATTAGATTAAAAGGATTAAGTTTTATTGGTTCTTGATTCACCCCCCTCTTAGTCACATTGAATCAACATATTTCCAACAATTGGTATCAAAGCTTAAAGGTTCTCTTTATAGAAGTTTAAGAACTTGAGCAAAGATCAGAGGGAATGGAAATATACAGACTGGAGAAAGCCATTGAAAAGGAAAAAATAGATCTACAAGTGGCCATGGATCAGATCAAGAAACTCAAGGAGCAACTCTCTCTTTCCCTGAAAAGAAGAAAAGAATTAGCAGTGCAGATGAATGAAAAAAGTTAAATAGAAGAAATAATTGATGACTTATGCAAAGAAAGAAGTTCAAAAGAAGCAGATGAAAAAATTGAAGACCTACTTGCAAAGAATCTCAATTTACATGAAGAAGTCAGAAAATTGAAAAGAGAACAAGAAATTCATTCAGTATAAATATGTGAAGTCATAGAACAAAAGAGTCAAGCAGAAAATGACAGAGAAATGACACAAGAAGATAAAAGATTTTTGACTACAAGATTAGAATAAAAAGAAAATAAAATCCATCATTTGTCACTTCAGAAAGAAGATATGATAAATCAACTCAATATTGTAAATCAACAAGTTATCAATCTGAGGGTAGAAAATGAAATACTGCAGAATGATCTCAATACTGAAAAATAGACTAATGAGAGTATGATGAATTCACAAGGAAGCATGGATCATTTGACAGAGAAAACTCAACTTAGACATCATGGAAAAAATAGATTAGGTTATAATAAACAAGGTGAATCCTCACAGAAAGGAACTCAAAAGAATAGTAAACCTACTTGTAATCATTGTGGCAATTTATGGCACACAACAAACAAGTGTTGGAGAAATGGAAAATCAAAGTTTAATTGTAAATTCTACAGATGCAAAAAACATGGACATAGGGCAAGTGAATGCACTGAGAAACCTAAGTTTGAAGGAAAATTCTTCAATTGTAACAAACAAGGTCACAAATCCTCCAAGTGCAGAACTAAGAAATGGAACCCTGCTGAACAACTAGCTAAAGCAATTTTTGGTTGGGATTACAACACATGGAGAAAATGTTGTCACTATGGTGAATATGGGCATATTGGTGCAAATTGTGTAAAGAATCACCTTAGAAAAAGGAATCCTACTAAGAGATATTATGTATGTAAACAACTTGGTCATCTAAGCAAGAATTGTATGAATAGAGAGAAAGTGGATACTGGTCTTGAGAAAGGAAAAGCAAAAGTTTCTGAAATCAGAACTCAGATGAATCAAAAGTGGGTAAGGAAATCTCCTTAGAGTTCAGATCAAAAAAATGAAGGATCAAATGGAACCCAAAGTAGTGAATTGGGTGGATATACCATCTCCAAATAAATATGCAAGGAGACCACTGGAACTATGCATACAAGTCATCCAACATGAGTTCCAGACATGATAGTAAGTCCAAATCAGCATATTGATGCACTAGGACACATTGTAGTTTTAACCGAGTCAAGATCTCAGCAACACCCTAGTTGCATAGGCTTAACCGAGTTAAGTCAGGTTGTATGGTTTTGAGGATATTGAAGTTAGTGTTTGCTGAGATTCATTCCAAGCTATGCTAGCTACCATGTACAAAGAATTTAATGAAAACTCAATGGTGAAATCTCTTATTAAAGATGAATTGCAAGTGTTATTATTTACAAAGCTTTCAGTTTACAGAGTGATTCAGTGCCTTAAGAAATTCAGAGAAAATTTGTATTTGAATGTTTTTAGTGTGAAGTTTTATTGAACCTCTGAGAATAATGGAATCTACATCCAAAAACAAAGTTAAGAAAGGATCTGAGATGTTGGTCAGGAATGCAATCTATGAACCTCCTAAGTTTAAGCTTCATCTAGCGGTTGCAGAGGAGATAGACCCGATGGGAGCTCATTCCCTAATTCCTCCAAGGGTATTTTTGATTAATGACATCCAAGCTTTCTATCATTGCACAATTCAACAACTTGGAATATTGGAAATGAAGAGTGCTTATGATGAACTTTGTGAAGCCATAAATCTAAAGCCAGAGCATAAACATCTAGAAGTCAAGGGTTTGACTTAGATAATGCATATGCAACATAATTTCTAGGCTAAGTGGATTAGGTTCATTTGGAGATGTGTTAACGACATGCAGCTATGGCTATAGAAACCAATGAAGATTACCAAGACAATGATACACTGTGTTACAGGGTATCCTATGTTGGACAAGTCCAAAGCTACCAAAACCCTACCTTGGGATGTCCTAGCTGATAAGACTCTTGCTGAGTGGGATGACAGAGGCATGAGACTTAATGGAGTAAATGATATGGAATTGAAGTTTGGGATTCATGTTATTTCTCACAAAATCTATAGCTCTAGCAGACCTAACAGCATACCATGTGAGGTTGTGGACTTGGCATACAAGGTGGTCAAGGACAACCTCTCATTCAACCTTGCCAAGTTTTAGCTCATCCAATTGAGCAAAAACATGGAAAGCATCCGAGCATCAAAGACCAATCCATGTAAGTTTGGTTCACTTCTAGTTTGCATATTCTTTTACATTTAGAATTTTTTCCCTTCCAAAGGCACGGTTATTGGGAAGAAGGAAAAACCAATAATATATCAGATAAATGAATTCATAGCTAAATTAGGAGACAATTTTGAGAGCATCATGGATGCATATTTTGAGGAATTCAGACAAAAGATGCAAAATAGGTATATAATTCCTAAACAATTAGTTGAATACCATAAGGATGATGTTTGTTTCTTAGTTGACTATGGTAAAGTATATATTTAGGCACTCAGACCTATGGTTGCATGGATGAAACCTCTTGCATACGAGATCAACATAGATGAGACCAAGAACATCATTGAAGCTCTTGTGAATGAGCATGTTGACCTCAAAGCACCTTAATTTGGTACATATGAAGAAGCCAAAAGCATAATTTCAATAGAGATTGAGATTCCTAAGATTCTGAAAAGAGGAAAGAAAATGTTAGAACAGTTTGGGAAGAAGTATGGAAAGAATTCTCCTTCTATCTCAGTAAGCCAAGGAGATGAAATAAAGATAGAAGATGATATATCTGAAAAGGAAGAGGTAGAGGTAGAAGCAGAGCTTCCTAAGAAGAAAAAGAGGCTAGTTCTCAAGAAAAGACCTAAAGCCCCTACCCATGTCCTCACAACCAGAAAACCAAGAAGATCAAGAAGGAAACTCATATTACCTAAGGAAGATGAAGAAGATGAAATCACATTCAAGATGCCTCCACCTACCTTTGAGAAGAAAATTGAAGCCCTAAGGGAAGGTAGTGGTATGAGTTTGATGAAATCTCTGAATAATGCTTCCAGAACTAAGGATGAACAGAAGCAAATTGAGGAAGCAGTTGTAGAGAAGATGACTAGATGGAAGTATGATCCATCTGAATTAAAGAGTCACCTACCTGAAGACCTATTCAAGGCAATATATATTCCTGAGAGCAATGTTGTCTGAATAGAAAAATATATTAGAGAACAGATATTGAGGCAAATCATGCCTACTATGAAAAACAAAGAGGTGAAAGAGGCAATGAACAAGTATGAAGGAAATCACACTCCAAGGTTTAGGACCTTTCTGGTATTGCATAAAAAGATAGAGGATGTGGTGTAGGAAACTACAAACATATGGAAGAAAGTAGAAATCAAAGAAGAAGACAAGACTAAAGTACCGAGTACAAAACACAAGGAAAGGACTGATGATGCAGATTTACCTGAGGTAGAATCCATTGAAGCATCTAATGCAGAGAAGATAGCAGTAGAGGTAATGGAATCTCTACAAAAATCACCTATACATATCATCCTATCTCTGAGAAAAGAAAAGTCTACTAAATCAACATCAACAATAGTAAGGACTGAGCACTAAGCTACACCTACAATAGGGCCAAGCCTGACCGAGTCACAGAAGGTAACTGTGAACATTCCTTTAGTAAGAACATATGCTACATTTGATTTAGAACCGATAGTTGGTGCAACAAATTTTAATGACTTATTCCAACTGACTACTGAGGAGAAAACTAAGGAAGGAAAGGATGTGGATGATAGTGGAAAAGGTAAGGAAATTGTTCCTTCACCCAATCCTAAGGACAGTGGAAAAGGAAAACAAACAATCACTAATGATATTGACCTTGAGTAAGACATTGTGATTTCAAATTGGGAACTATCCAATCTGTCAATAGAGAAAATGGACACACTAGGGGAGTTATGGAAGAAAAGAGACACACATCAAAATCTCCAAGAAAAAAAGAAGAGAAACAGAGTGCCAGAAGACATTAAAGGTATATTCTTAGATGCACTAGAAGTAGAAGTAAATGAGAGTGATTCCATTATGGAACAACTTGTAAACATAGTCCACAAGTTCAATAAAGATTTAAATGGTCAAGAAAGACTACTACAGAAGGCAGAAAGAAAGTTTGAGAATAAAGTTATAGAGAATGTTGCAAGCAAGATTGCAATTAATCAGGTCAAGCTAAATTATCTCATTAGCTCTCTAGAGACTACAGTAAATAATGTTGCTTTATTATTTGTAAATCTAAGCTATACTTCAAATTTAACAATGGAAATAAAGACAAAGTTGACAAAGGTTGATACAGATTTGAAGGAAAGTGCAAATCAGTTGGCACTTAACCCGAGTTCAAGCTCAGCACATTTTGTGAAAATTAAGTATCTGACAAACATGCAGGCTGAATTACTAAGGGAAGAAGCAAGGACAAGAGAATCTCTCATAGCTATGCAGAGCCAACTCCTTCCACACATGGATGTAATGCAGAAGCATATAACTCATGATAAGACTCTTATTCATGACAACAATTTTTCAGTTGCAAAGCTTATGATGGAGCTATCAACAGAGTTTCAAATAGAGTTACACATCCTGAAGGTGTTGCAAGATAATTGGGACAATACTTTGTCTCAGATTTTAAAGGTACATAGTGATTTCCTATCCTATTTTGGTATTACCATATATATATATATATATATTGGCATTTGTTTTAAAAACAAGGGTGAAATGTATATAGGATATAGGAAAGATGTATATAGGAAATACATGTACATAAGAGAAGTAGAGAAGTGATATATATAAGTGTTACAAAAATCATTTTGAAAAATTAAAAAAATAAAGTCAGTTGTAACCGAGTCACAGAGCTATTGTCAAAACCCGAGCATGTACCCAAGCATATTTTAAGGGGGAGTTTTGACTCAGAAGGTTGAGAAATTTTTGAACATGATAAGTGTTTTTGGTCACTAATTCCAAAGGGGGAGATTCATGACCTTATGGTAAGACATATTTTCAAGTAGTGCCAAAAAACCTAGTCATCACAGTGTTGACCGAGCCAGCGGTGCAACCCGAGTAGTTACTATGTAACCCGAGTAGTGGCAGTGTCGATTAAGCAGACAATGGTAATCAACATTACCTAAGTGATTAGAGTAGATCGAGTACACATAGTAGCCTGAGTGCCAAATATTAGTATGTTTCCCGAGTGACAACATAATTCCTGAGTGCCAATGTATTGCCCGAGTGGATCACTGGACTTGAGTGACAATTTTGGGCCGACTTAACTTATATTGTTAGATGTTAATTTATCTTATGGAAGTTGACTTACAGTTGCATTTGGTTTGGGTAAGGGATAAATATAAAGTATTTTGTTTATCCAAATAGTAAGAAAATATATGAATTGAAGCATGTATGCGAATATGAAGAGACATATTGTTTAAGAGGCTACAACAGTATAAGGAACATCAGAGACTCATCCATCATAGTCAGGTGATTAGTTTATATCATTGGATCTTATTCAGAAATTTAGAGTTACATTGAATATCATCTACTGGTTCATCCTAATAGGCACATCAACAAAATACTCTAACAAGGTGGACCTAATAGTCCTTTATAAATCTCCTAACATAGTTGCATTACTTTATTGTATTGTATTAAATCCTTTCACAAGAAGGACCTAACAATCCTTAATGCTCCTAACAGTGCAGGCCATTAGAAGTGGTCAATTGTAAGCTTTAAAAGGCTAAATTTATACTACAGTAATAAATCTTGTGGGTACCATCCCCACCCTAGTTTTACATTATATTTGGAAATTTTCTGGGTAACCAAATATTGTGTCAAATATTGTGGATGTTTTATTTCTTTTTATTTCATGCATGCAATCATATTAGATAATCTAATATTGGACTAAAAGGATTAAGTTTTATTGGTTCCTCATCCACCCCCCCCCCCTCTCAGTCNATCTAATATTGGACTAAAAGGATTAAGTTTTATTGGTTCCTCATCCCCCCCCCCCCCCTCTCAGTCACATTGAATCAACATATTTACAACAACTATAATGGACTAGAGGCCTTCAGTCGTGTCCTTCAAGGGAAAGTTTGATCAAGGCCCTGCCCTAGAGTTTATGAATCATGAGTATGCTCTCGTAGAACCTTGTTCCATTTAAATCCTTATAGTGGAACAATATTTGGCTTCTCCTAAGTTCATCTCCATGCCTTTTGCAAAGGTAAAATGGGAGTCTTCTTCATCTGCACCTACACATCAGTCCACCACAAGCTATGAAGCTAGAATCTTTAACTCATTAGAGGATATTCTGATGTTGGTGGTGATCTTCACATGATCCCTCTCACTTTCCATAGTGATTTGTTGGGTGAAAATGCTGAGGTTTCTTTATCCTTGGCTCTAGCTACCAGTGGGGTGTTTGGGGCTCCCATCATGACCATGCATTTTAATCTCAACCTCCCTCCCTGTATGATCAAGATTGAGAGAATGATGATATGCTGGTAGATGACCTTTGAAGGTACCCTCTTCTATATCTTTAGATTAGTGCATTTTTTCTATGTTCCTATTACTTTTATTTTAATGGTGTTCCCTCCTCGAGGACCCTTGTACTCTATTGGTACCTGAAAACAATACATTTTTTTATTGTGCACCTTCCTCTATTTGTTGTCTTATTCTTCTATTTTTCATGTCTTGATCTTTCAATATTTGGGGATGATGCAAAGTGTTGGGGGCATTTAGGCTACCCTTCCATGTAGACCCAAAAATTTTGTTTTCTTTTATCTTCATGTTCTATTCTTTATATTTGAACCGCAGTTGGTAGAGATGAAATATCCCTAAGAGAATGTATATATTGTTCTATTGGGTTCTAATGCAAATCCATTGGATGCCCTTGTCTCTGTGCAGATTTTATGGAAATCATGTGTCACCCATCATGAAGTAACATTCCATAAAAAAACATCTCCTAATGTTTACATGCCACAATATTTTGTATCTCCTTAGAATGTCTCATAATCCCCTATGAGTATCATGACCCATTATACGGGGGGGGTTTATATCTATTGGTTTGATTGTATTCTCATCTAACAGTCGTATTGTCTCCACATCATAGGATTTTCTTGCAAAATTTTAAATATTTTATCTTAACTTTTTCCTTTGTGGGGGCCAATCCACTATCTTGGTGTCTTAATCTTGTCCAATTGTACACCTATCTAGCTTACACTACACCGACTAGCATGGTCTAAGTCATCTTATCACACTAATATCTATCTTTTTATACATGTGTTGGCACATGTATAAGCCACCCTATCACATACCTATCTAACTTCTTCTACACATGTCGACATGTCATCTCAAGCCTCTCTATCACATTCATATCTACCTTTCACTATGCACATCATAGCACTATTAAAATCACCATATCATATGGATATTGGTATAACACAACATGCTACCCATACCAACATACCATTGATGATCTTGGGTCTACAAGTTGTCTTCATCGTCTAGAATGCTAGTCTGCAACTTGTGTGTTGGATGTGGCTCAACAATAATTTAGGGCTTCCTAGATGGGACAAACCCTATGCGATAGAATCCATGTGGGTAAGTAATGTAGGTTTTCTTACTTTATCATATATCTCTCTGATTGTTATATGCTCACTAAAGTGGGGGTGAAATGTAATGTTCCAAATTTGCACCCTAGTATAATTTGTCATTTCAAAAAGCCTCTACCTTACCCCAAGACATGAAATTCCATCTCATCCTTCATGTCTGCTCATCCTAGCCTTGTCACCACCTGATTATAATCTCGATCACATGGCCTAGGTGATATAGGATTCATGTGCATCATAGAGATGTCCTCATAGAACACACTCATCCGAGAATTTTTAGACATGCATACTACTGTTAAAGCATTACAAACTACCACCCTATAGTTGTAACACCCGATTCCACTACCCATCAAGGTTGAGATTCAAATTTGGCCATTATAGTCCCATTTCAAGCTTCATTGAGCTTTCTTTAGGGATTCTAAAAGTTTCAACATATATTTTTCTTTCATTCTCAACTCTCTACACAAATTTCTCACACTTGGTAGCTCTCATCTCATGCTTCTAAATCCATTGTTCATTCTTTCCTTCCATCTTATCAAGATTTTCTTTGTAACAGTGACGGGGAGTTATCTACACTACTTTTGTGTCTTTGATATCATATATATGGATCTTTATCTATATCAGTTTTTATTATTGTATTGCATACATGGTTATCTATCATCATTATTTGTATTTAATCAAATGTTATGGTGGTGGGAACACCAAAACATGGATCTTGTGAGGCAAGTCTCAAAATAACCACCTAACCTTTTTTTTTTTTTTTTTTTGTGTAGGTTTGTAGAGGAGTGTATTTAGAATATCAACTTCATCAACTCAAGGTTAATGTTATGAGATCATCTTCCTCTTCTCTTTTGATTTTCATAGTATAGTCATAGTGCATTGTCATATTTTGTCTTATGTTATCTAGTTTAGTCATATTCTATTTACTTTATTCTATCTTTCAACCTGTTTTCATTGTGTTCATACTTTGTTTGTATGGAATGTAGGTATGCCACATTTTTATCTCGTACATGTGCTATCATCCCTGACCCATGTTGGTGTCTAGGGAAGTAAGCTTGTGGAGTTCAATGCGAGTTCTTCATAATTAACTATTTCAGTCTCACTAGTCAAAATATTTTTATTTGTTAATCTATTCAATTTATTTACGTTTATCTTTGTGTAGTATTTTGATTGTCTTGAACATTGTGATTCATTTTAATCAAGTACTTTAATTAGTCATAAATCTCTTTAACACTTAGTGTATTTGTCCCCTAGCTCACTAGAGAACTAGTAGAAGTGAGGTGGTGCAAGGAAAGGTGCATCCTTCATGAATTTGATATGTCTTGAGGTCATTGTACTATTTCCTTCTCCACAAGAAGACACCGTCGAAGGCTATGAGACTCAAGGTGGGTGAGGGGGTTTCCCATGGGTCACGTGCTTTCTCTAAGCCCCTAATTAAGAAGGAGAAGAGGATGAAGCACACTGGGCCTCATGAGATGGTTGATCAAAAGGGGTAGGGATAGGTGCTACAAATTTATAGTTTAGCTCCCCAAATTTATGATTTTGATAGGTGAGGAACAATATATCCTACCAGGGATGCAGGGACCCTACCAAAATAGGCCATAAATGATCAAGGGATAATCCCCCATAAGAAATCAAGGGGAAATATCTAGTTTCTTATATTGTATGAATGATGCCCTTGTGGGAAAACTTCAAATATTTATGCATGATTGAGATAAAATCTCCTATAGAGGTCAACCAGGGGATACCTAGTTTGATCCAAAAGAGTTCTGACTCTGGGATCATGAAAAACATTGAAAAAAAGCCTTGGGTGATACCTAGACTATTAAGGTGGTGGAAACTAAAGGGGGAAGGGACAACGCATCGTGTATTATAATGGTGGTGGCACACTCATTATATTTCCCATAGTTTAAGTCGTTAATTAAGAATATTTCTGTTGTAATAACATCAACCCATCATGCAAGGTCAACCAAGATGCCCCTAATGGAGACACCATTGATTAATTCAAAGACATACAAAGGAGAAGGTTCTCCACTATATGGATCATCCAAAGGGATGAAAATAATTTTTATTTCAGGCACCCTCTTGGTAGGTAGAAAAATTGGAGTGATGGTCACAATCTCTGTGAAGGGATTGCTACTTAGGAAAGGGAAGGTTTGATATAGGAGTCCCTAGTTCACATCGGGTTCACAAAAATATGGAGAAGGAAAAAGTTCATTGACCTCAAGACTAATTAGAGTCCCGAAGGATAAACATATCTTTACACCACCTCACTTTACTACTGCTCTAGTGAGATATGACATCAAGACACTTTTATGATAAAGAGGGGTTTTGGATGAATTAGATGTTTCAAATATGATCAAAATTACAAGTAGATGTAATCATGATAGAACTGATTATAATAGAGAATGAAATAAAATATGATTAACTAAAATAGATCAATAGATAAAAATATTTTATGGAAACCAAAAGATCCAATCACACAAACTAGACACCAAACTCTTTAAGCTCACTGCCCGGGACACCCACATAGATATTGCACTCCAGTATGGGTATGGGATGATAATTTGGCATGCACAAATCTCATATAGATATAGTACATAGATGACTTTGAAAATGAGACAAATAACAAAATAGTATAATAATAAAGTAACTAAAGAAAACTAATTAGAAAACTTGGTACAATGACAATGTAAAAATGAGTACAACTAAGTATAAATGACAAGAAATGGGAAGAGTCTATGTTGGATTCAATGTTATATAAATTTGATGACTTCATGTTCACTCTCTCGCAAAACCTAAACACATGGAAGAGAAGAAAATGTTGGGTGGCTATTTGGAGACCTACCTCATTCAGATCCCTGCTTTGGTGTTTCCACCTCCATGGTAGTTGAATAGACACAATAAAATGGTAATAGATAACCGTACATAAATGATAAATGAAAAAAGGACATGCTAGAAAGAGATCAAGAAAATAATATGGAGTCAATAACACAAATAATATGGAGTAAAGATACTCCCCTCAACTATATGGAAATCCAATGATGAAGATGATGAAACCAATATCTAGCCAATGCAATAGAGAACTAAAGAACACAATGAAAAATATGTGAAACAAAGTATGAAATGAGAGAAGTGACTATAAGCCTATAGAGAGTGTGTAGAAGCATCAAGAATACCCAACGAAGGCAAACAATGTAGATTATAATGGAAGAATTAGAAATTCAGTGTCGGTGGGTGGTGGATTTAGTTGTTACAATTATAGGGTGATAGTTTGTAATTCTCTAACAACAAATTGCATGTCTAAAAATTTGTGGATGAGTGTGTTCCATGTGTACCTCTTTGTTGCGGACACACATCCTATATTATCTAGGCTGCATGGTTGAGACCTCTGAACAAGTGGTGAAAAAATTGGATAAATAGGTGTAGACAGATGATGTGGATTTTTATGTCTTAGGCTAAACTAGGGACATTATGAAATGGGAAATTACACCCGGGTGCAAATTTGCAACATTAAAGATTCACAAAGGTTCATGGCAGTGGTATTGAGAAAATATTATAATTTACATATGTCACTACCATAAATATATTTTAGGATAACATTTCTTCTTATTGAAATAGGAGATAAATTGATTTGTTTAGAAAATTTTGTATCATCAAATGAACAATGATCAATGACTTAAATTGCATACTAAGAGGAAAAATTGACATGCCAACATTTTAGGATAAATATTTTACAATATGTCTAGTGAAGAGACCATTGTCAATCATCCATTATAGTTGTTGTAGGGTCCATGGAGTATTAATTCTTTATTATTTTATTTCTCAAGTAGGGATTAAATTTGGTTCTCATACTGTCATATTTAAGAATTTTATTTGGTAGGATTGACTATCAAGTTTGAGCTCATATCTCAAAGATGGTTTGACTTATCAATTTTTATTACACATGAAATATTTGGTAAAATAAAATGCTTTGAAATATTTAAATAATATTAATAAGAGCATATATTGATGGCGATGAGACATTTTGATTGAATTATTACAAGTTATGTAGAGTGTCATTAGCTATCTAGATTCTCATAATTAATTAATGCTGATATAATAATGTAAGACAAATTATTTTTCCAGTTTCATAAGAGTATTATATATTAGTATTCTCATTTTTATATATATTTGGAGTGTATAGAGATTATTTTTTACATTTGAATACTGATTAGTAAGTGGGAAGATACCCATGTATGAAAGTATAATTTGGATATGATGACATCTGCATTATGTATTGGTTTATTGATAGTGGCTAGAGTGATACAAGTGGTGGTTGGTTATGTCAATGAACAAAAGAAAAATGTTTAGTAGTGTGGTGATTTCAACAAATATTTCTAATAGCGTGGACCTAACACAAGACATTGTTACTATAAATAGTTTAGAAAATGCAAATGTTCACATAAGTATTAGTTGAGATCAATTACAACCATAGATGACAAGAAAAGAAAATAATACAAAGATGATATTGGTTGTGTCTTCCTAATGGATAAAATAGTGAATTCAGAGGGCATCATTTAGATTGTAAAGGCAATAAGACTAAGAATTTCTAGTAGGATCTCTCAATCATTTCTTGGATCTCATTCATGGTTACTCCAAACCCTAGATTTGAACATGTGAGCCAATCTAGATTTCATGGACATTTCTACTCTAACCCATGACAATTTTAATTTACCTAGTAACAACAAATAATTATGAGATGATAACTAATAGTTATATAGTCACAAGAATTATGGATAGACTCAAAGATTTTCTTCTTTATATATGTCATGTCATGCCTACAAATACATGTTCAAGAGAAACTAGTCCCTTTGTAATCTTATTTCCCTTTAGCTACACCAGACTACCTTCTAATTGTTTCTTTTTGCAGGGACAAAAATATTTGTATTTTGATTAAATTCTATCAAAGAAGGTATCTATGAATATCTTTGCACTTTACAAGAATTTTTGTATTTTCCCACCGTTTTCTATTACTTGCCAAGATTCCATGTTATCAAGGACAAATCACTTTCAAATCCAATCATGTCATGCTAAAATCCCTAAACACAAGAAACATCGATGGCATGATGACCACTTCCATGAAAAAGTATCTAAGTCTCGATGTGTCCAACCTATAAACATCACATTGTCAACACCATAGATCCTCCAACAT
Source organism: Thuja plicata (assembly GCA_018584345.1). NCBI lineage: Eukaryota > Viridiplantae > Streptophyta > Pinopsida > Cupressales > Cupressaceae > Thuja > Thuja plicata. The sequence continues at coordinate 3,080,978 of MU225967.1, read as the reverse complement.
GATTATACCTAGTAGCATATCTCCTCCTCTACATGATAAAAAAATATAAAATCAAGTGACTTAACCAAGCCACCAATTTAATTATGTATCAATAATGAAAGGTTTATGTGCATATACAACCCATATCCAAGCCATATATACAACATGCAAGTATAGACCATCTACAATATTGAACCACTTGTAGACCCAATAATGAAACATACATATTGAAACTAAAAATTGATAACCATGTGAATATGAGAGCTATTTGAGATACAAAACTTTGTATGTAATAGCATAAACTCCAAATCTCCAAGACTAAACATGTCATAAACTCATAATGTGACCATTGTCAAAAGAACCCATAAACAACTCAGATCAAAATATAAATAAATAAATCATGTCAAACCTACTCCAAATTTGAACCAAAATGTAGAGCTCTGAACAAGCTTCCCATCGACTATTCGAAGTCCAAAATCTAACACTATATGCTCAAATTGTGACCTTTCAAATAAAGGTGCCTCTAACTTCTAGCTAACATTTCACCGCCAAAACAAAAAACTATGGAAAAACTAAACACACCAAATGGTAGTGCTCTGAGTAATCTCTCCAACAACTATAAGCTGTCAAAAATTCAACACCATACACCCAAGTTATGCTCTGAAGGAAAAAATAACCTATTAAGTTGTATTTGCAAATATGGACTCCAAAATAAATTCACCAATATGCCACAAAAAAGAATTTTCATTTAAATATAATTTTGACCATATATCAACCTCTAGCATAAACTAGGTGACAATAAAAAATATCATAAAATTTTAATAAATAAATAAATTATTAAATATTGGATTAAAGCTTGGGCGAAATTAATTTTAATATTAAATATACTTATTTACTTTAAAAACAAGTGGGAAAAAAATTAATTTTTTGTTTTAAATTTAATGGGTGTCGCCCCCACCAACATTGGGCCATTATGAGGTACAATTGCCATGGGTAGTGGCCCTGTCGGTACCATTGTGGTACCAACAATGGCCAACAGAGCTGACATCACATTGGTATCATAGTACTATTGCATATTGCGCGCAAACCTGGTGGGTGAGTGTGTAGACCATGTAGTGCCTCTTTTGGTTGCATTCTATTTTGTACTATTTTGAACTGACCTAGACTCTTTACACGTCTCGTGACTATTCGTGTGATGTGATCTTGCACTGGCATTGTGAGATGCTATTATTTATAGTAAATCATTTTTGTTTAATGGTATCATTGCTGACATATATGATAGATTATATTTGTGCTTATCATTTTGATTATATTTGCATGATGATCCTATTGTGATATGACATAATGCTTTATGATGATTCTCGTATATTTTGTATTTAATAACATTGATTATGTTATCATGATGCTATTAGCGTTTTCCAGTGATATTGTGCCTTTTCATGTTGATGGATATTTTATTTGAGGCTTTCACTGATATATGTTTTAATTGTCGTAAAATGATTATTTAATGCTTTAATTTAATGAATTGTTTTAATTATGATACATATTGAGGATTAAATATGAAAGGAACAATTTTTTAACATTCTAATACATATGAATGATTACACCGCTAAAGCATCCTTTCATTAGTTACATTTTGGATTATTTTATATATGTTCTTCGACTATTTATACTATGAGAAACTACACTTGATGTATGCGTGTTTCTTTGAACATATACCAGACATCAACTCCACCTAGCTCCATAGGTTTGAGTGTGTCTTTATCCTTGACATTGGTTACAAGAGATACTCACATTGGTTATTTTGCATACTTAGACAATATCAATCCTAGATGGAAGGATGTATCTGATTCACATTACTATACCTTCCAGCTGCCATGTAGGCAAAGCCTAGATATCATTGCATATTGTAAAAGACTAGTAAATTGACTATTGCATCTTAGGTGATCCAAAGTGGTTCTAGTGATTTAATATCTTATTATATGTTTATTGATATAATTTAATATTGGTTATTTAAATTGACGAAAAATGTGCCTTTGGACATAGTCCATTTACTGGGATTGATTTATCGTAATGCTGAGTCTTTGGATATTTTAATTGGGCTTTAAGTGATTTATTATTTTATTGAATTATTTAATTGGGGAAAGTTCCTTTTCAAAAAGGTCTTTATATTTTGAAGTTGAGTTTTTTTCACTCACTTCTATTTGATTTTTGAGAATTTGCTCCAACTCTTTTGGGAGAAATTCATTTTTTTCTTGTTGGGACTGATTCGAGCATTCAATTTTTGTGGGTAGTGGCTTGTTGGAACCATGGTAGGCTTGCTACGGTTTGCAAAGAGTTTCGTGTGTGTACATTCAATTTTGATTATTTTCTCTCCATTTCAAGGTAAGGCCCATTGTTTCTCAACCTTTTCTTCATATATATGGTTGTTTCTTGTTTTGAAATTAGTTGTGAGATGTGCAATTATGTTTTTACCACTTTATTTATCCCATTTGGTGCTCGATTGGGCTTGTTTGAATTTTGGTATTCAAAAATGTAATTTTATCACCATAAGGCTGCTTGTTTTCTTTGATCAAGTTAGAATTGGATTTTTATTGGGTTTTTGGGATGTTTGGATTATGAGGACCAATGGGTTATTCCAAAATCATGAGATTTTAAGTTTAAGTTTTGGGTGTTTTCGTAAGGTCCTCAATTTGTGTGACCTCTAGTTTTGGATTTTTACCATGTTGGCATGTTTTGGATGTTGGTTTTGATTGTTTTCTGAGATTTTGGTTGGTTTATGTGGTTGAAATTAATTTAGGACATTCTAGTTGATTGCTATCACAATATGAATTTTCATTTTTATACCCGATTAGGGATTTTTACACTTTGCTAGTTATTGCCAGAAATTGTGACCTTTTGAGCATTTAGGCTTTGATATCCATCCTCACACTTTTATAAAGTGTATGTAAGATCACATTGGAATCTATTCTCTTGGAAAAGTATCCAATTGAGCAACTATTATATACTCACCTTGTACACGTATGCTCGGTTTTATGCCTTGAGTGTTATTATAGTTGATATTCCTCTTATTATTGATTGGAATTGCTTATTGATGATTTTTTTCATCTACATCCTTGGTTTAGACCAAGTAGATGTTCTTTTTATCAATGTCCTTGACATTTTATAAGTCGACAAGCCTTTATACTCATGTCCCTTGTGTAGGCTGAGTACACAATTTATTATTATTCACGTTCTTGGTGTAGATCAAGTGGACAAAGTCTTTATATTTACTTCCTTAGTGTAGACCAAGTAGATGAACCTTGTTGGCATTGTATCCATTTTGAATTCAATCCTTAAAAGTAGGTTCTTTGAGTAGGTATGGGAAGTATCTCCTCGCATGTTCCCCGACCCACAAGTGTTCATATCAAACACATCTATGAGTTCATAAAAAGTGAAAATGTAATAAAATTAATAGGTTTAACATTAACAAGATGAATTTAAATCCTTAGATGTCAATATTGACCTATGTAGGTAGTGGAAACCATTGAATCTGCAAAGGTCATGATTGAACCTTGTGTGTGGTAGATATTACTTGAATCCCTAGATGTCATTATTGACCAATGTGAGTGACCTGTCTCAGTGAAACCCCAGATGTCAAAATTGACCTATGTAGGTATGAATACTCCCTATTCTTGGTACTCTAGCATCTAGGTCTAGTAGAAATGAGTAACACCCTGGTGTATTATGGTCATGTTACATTTAGTGTTGCATTATGGATGTTCATCTACATGTTGATGGTTCTCCATGTTGTTCATGATTATCTGCATTATATGTATTCATTGGTCTGAGTGTATACCTACATTCTATTGTATATTTTTTCCTTGTTTGGATTGAGTGACTGCCTCCACAAGCACGGTGGGGTGGGCCTAAGGGTGTCACATGGTTTGGTGGAATGACCATCCATTATTGAGAATCGATGTACATGTGATAGATAGGATCAAGAGATACAATGCATCATGGAACACTTATCTATCCTTTAATCTTTCCTTTTTGTACTTATATGCTCATTTTGTACTTCTAGTTGTGGTAGCTCATTTATATGATTTATATCAATGCGATCGAGTGCCATTGACCTCGACATAGTGTATTTGGTACTCCCCATTGTGGAGGTTTCCTTTATTTTGGCATGCATTGGTGTCTTTATTATGTTGCACTAATTTATATCATCTTTCAATTCTAATATGATGTTTGTAGATGTAAAAGAATGTCAAATCTTAGGTTTCATGGTTCCATTTGGTTTACATCTAATTTGGTGATGATCTAAGTGTCAATTATCCAAAGATAGCGTACCTATTTGTAGGAATGCTTTACATTCCTCTTCCTTCTAGGTTTTAGTATTTTGGTTCTCTGATATTGTTTTTCTAGTGTTAAGTGTTTATATGTTGTGCAACTGTAGGTGTCTTGGAGGTCTGAATCATCTTTTGTGTATGTTTAGTTGGCTTGCATTAAAATTTCTATCTTCTAGAGCCAACTTGAGTCATTTTGTTTTTTGTAGTAGCGTGTGGAATTGAAGGTGATGATTTGGGATTAATAAGAAGTTTTACCAACATGATGTTGATGCTTCACACATTTTTTTTGTTTTTTTTTTCATACATTTAAGAGTGAATGTGGGGATGTTTTTTTTTAATGTTTTGCATGTTGCATCTAATTAGACCAACCTTATTGATGTTATTTTGTGTTGCAGGT
>MU225967.1:3057020-3076221 GCA_018584345.1 Thuja plicata | reverse complement strand
TATATATATATAAGCGATGAGATATTTTGAAGAGATGTATGAGAAGAATGATTGGTTGTGTATAGTGTGTGGTATAATTTTGAAGGTCTACATTTATAGATGATCTGCGATGAAGTCCATTTCATATGTGTAAAATTATGAACTGTAATTATTATTGTAGAGGATGTGTTTCCTATCAATTCAACAATAATTCATTATAATCAAATTTACTGTATCTTTCCCCGAAGAAGTTACCTTCAGTTATTAGCAAGTGCTTTTGTATCTTTCCTTGGGATTATACATCTTAGTTTTACAATTTCATTATATCTTTCCCTTGGATTGTGTGCCTTAGCCTACAAGTTCAAATTATAATCACTTTTCATATGGTGAGATAGTTTTCACTATAGTATTCTCACATTGGTTTTTCCATGTAAAATCTTCATGTCCTTGTATGTTTCTATTTTTTATTTTATTTATATAGTTCTACATGTGTGTTAAATGGAATGGATGGTAAACAAAATGGATAAGTTTTAATATATATTGATTCACTACCTCCTCTCTCAACATCCAAAAGTGTTCAACAACAACTATAAGAAAGACTACAAAGAGATAATGCATCACTAAGTTCAAGGGAACATGCCCCTAATGTTAGGATATTAACTCATACAATCATGTGCAATGACACACAAAATAAATCAAAACAAAGCAAAGGAAAACAACATTAAAAAATAAAAAGGAACATAAAGGGGGTCAGTAGTAAAAACAAAGGACTCCAAGTCAAAATGTTTAAGATATCTCGATTATCAAAATGTATCAACTTCTAATATCATTCTCAAAATGTTATTGCAAGAGGCCAAATGGTCATGTGAAAATGGAAAAAAGCATACATCAAGGAATGAGATAAGAAAACATTGGCTAAGTAATTATCAAGGTGTTTTAAGATATGGGATCGTGGAGGAAAGAGAAAGGAAAAATGGTTTCCATTGGATAGAAAATTGTGTTATGCTAGGTGATCCATGACAAAGCACATATCATACAGGATAATAAGTTGTGTTTATATATTATGTGATTTTTGTGAAAAGAGAAAGAGTCAAAATAGTCTGCTAAGTTATGTTATGTTAGCTCTACCCATCCTAATATTCACTATAATGAGAGTCAAATGGTCTAGAAAGTTGTGTTATGATAGTAAACTAATCTTAAAAAATGAATGCAAAGAGAGTCAAATAGTCCAGAAAGTTGTGTTATACTAGTAAACTCATCTTGAAAATTTGTGCAAAGGATAACTAAAGAAAAAATTTATCTATAAAGAAATATACAAAAATGGTGCAAGGAGAGTCAAATAGTGTAGCAAGTTGTTTTATGCTAATCAACTCATCTTGTAAACTATTGCAAAAGATAACCAAGAAAAGTATTGCCTACAAGGAAATACACAAAATATGGTACAAGGAGAGGTATTTAGTCTACCAAGTTGTACTATGATAGGCAACTCAGTATAAATTTTTTTGAATAAGGATTTCCAAACAAAGCACGTTGTTCATAAGGATAACCAAACAAAGCATGTTGTTCATAAAGAAATCCTAAAACATTTCAATAAGCATAACCAAACAAAGAATGTTGTTTGTAAGGAAATTATGCAACATTTGAATAATGTTAACCAAACAAAGCATGATGTTCATAAGAAAATCTTTCACCATCTAAATAAGAATAAACAAGAAAAGCACATTATTTCTAAGGAAATCTTGCAACATTTGAATAAGGATAACCAAATAAAGTACAGTACTTATAAGGAAATTCTACAATAATTGAATAAGGATAACCAATCAAAGCACATTGTTCATAAATAAATCCTGCAACATTAGCAACAAGGAGGCCACATATATGCCTCCCTTCGCCCCCTCCAAGATGTAAAAATAGGACTATGGTGGAATCATAAGGAAAAAAAATAAGGATAATCATCGTCATCTCCAAGGAGACATCCTTTAAGATATAATATACATGTAATCCAATCCAAATAGAGAATAGGTCTTTTGAAGCAAGGAAGAGATAATTGTAAGAAGTTATCTTACACCAAGTGTAAACTGACCCTTTTGAGGAATAGATAATTAAGAGAGGAAGGTATCTTTTTGAAATTACATCTAACCCAAAAGGATATATTTAACAAGGATAATATTATTGACTAAGAGACAAAAATAAGATAAAAAAATACACACCTTCCCTACTTCTACATAAGGGGATTCTCAGTGAAGGACGACACATTTTATATGCCAAGTGAGAGATCATCTATAATAGACATACACATTCAAGTGAGGAAGAGGTTTTAATCAAGGATGTAAATTACAAATGAACAAAGGGAAAGTGGATCATTAAAAGATCATAAGAATGAAAAACTATTCTTGCCCCCCAATCATAGGGACAAGAATATGGAGGCTATTATATTTCTCACCAAGAATGATTACACATTTAATTGTACCACCATGTATGATAAAGGACCCCGAACCTAACAAGGTAAGATACTAATTTCACATAGTGTAGAGAAACATAATAGGCCAAAAGAAGTGCTAAGGCACCACTTTGGGATTGAGAAAAAGTATGAGATCAACTGTAATATGGATAAGAGCCCTACCATGTAAATCTTTAACATTTTTTTTAAATTTAATGCAATCAGAAAGAGAATGAGTATAACTACGATTCTAAAGGCATTGTGCATCATTATTATTTTGTTTAGGATTCTTTGAAAACATAAAAAATGATACAAGTGTGTAGTTTTAGAGTTAAAATCATTGACCCATGATTCATGAGTAGTGGTTCACAAGAAGCCATCTCTCATGAGAATCAATGAAACACTTAGAACTCATTGCATCTAGGTGATTCTCACAAAGGTGAAGCACCGAGACTTCCCAAGAAGTTCCAATGCTTCACCTCTTTGAGCATCACCTAGATGCAATGAGTCCGAAGTGTTTGATTCATTCTCATGAGAGATAAGTTCTTGTGAACCACTACTCGTGAATCATGGATCAATGAGTTTGAATAAAAAACTACATAGTTGAATCTTAATAGCAATATCACAATTTGACTTGTTGTGGAAAATATATCCTACTTATCAATCAAATAAGGAATTTAATGTTTTTTTTTATATTTAAGTTTCCAAAATATTATTTTGATAATTTAAAATGTTCCTAAAGATATGTAGGTTTTGTTTCTTATAATAAAAGAATTTTTAAAGAAGGGGGAGGATTTTTAGCATATATCTCATTAAAAATTATTATGTAGGTAAGAATATATGGAGGATGATTTATCTCTATAGGGACTTTTCTTAATCCCATCATCATTACTCATATCTACGTTGTCAAGTTGGGAAGAACCACTCTAATCTAGATATATATTTATTCAATGTTATGTTAGGAGATGGATCATGCATAAATAATATTTTTGTCAAAATATGTTGATGGATAAGATAAGTTATTGGATCACAAGGAGGATCTATAATGATACATGTACCAAGAATAATGTGCTTACCTTGTCCCTCTTGTACCAAAGTAGCTTTGTGAGAAGATGATTCATTATACTCTTCAATGTTGCATCCTCATTAGAGATATCATTAGAGGAGTATTGCTTCTTTCCTCATGATCAAAAGATACCCTAGGAGAAGTACACGCATGATTCATTTAATATCACCTCTAGAATTGTCATGGGCATTATCTAGACCAAGGCTTTTATGAAATCCACACATTCCATTAATTCCCTAAAAAGGTCATCATATAGCAACATGAAACATGGATAAAAGCTTTGAAAAATGATATGTAAGTAGGAATTATGATGGAATATTTGAGTATGATATAAATGAATACAAGTAACATGAAATGAAAGAATCTATTATCTAACACATGATTTTGGTAAATATAGCCAAGAATCAATGTAATCATATGTTAAATATTAAACCAATCATATTTTTTGAATTCCATCAGAAGATCTAAAAATTAAAAGTTTGCAAAATGTAAGTAGCATTGAGTTCAACAAAAATGTAATTTTTCTGAAGAAGGAAGATGTAGATGTTCAATAGCTTATGCGTGCAAACTAGGAACTAGACTTATTTTCCTCTTCTATATTACATTAAGGATATTGGATCCATTTGGGTTAATCTCAAATATAATTAAAAATAATTGGGTGTGAGGTGGATCTAATAGTCCCTGTTTAATTTAAAAATGAATATTGAAAGATGTGGATTTGAGTTCTAGATCTAGGGCCAAAGATAAGAAATTGAGATTATTGAATATGCATAGAAAATATCAGAAAAGATATGCAAATAAGGATTACACATCTAGAAAGAGGAGACAAAGAGGAGCCTATTTTTAAAATTTGGGTTGAAATCAGGAGGTCAATGTCACCTTGGACACCCTTGACCAAGAATGTCTGATGCAGATGATAGTTTTATTTTTGGGGTCAAGATGCTACTCAGAACCCTCCTCAAATTTTTTGTTATAAAAGTGCTAGACACTACCAAGAGAAACACCTCCAACTCTACTTTTTAGCTCTATTAAAAGTTAAATTGTATGCTTCTATCTGCTCTTCCTAATTCCATATTTATGTCTTTCAATAATGTCACCTACACATGAAAAAGAGATAAATTGTTGGGTTTATAAGGGTTTTCCAAGGTCTAACCCCAATTTTGGAATTGACCTTGAAATTAAAACTTTAATTAAATTGAAAAGGAAACTCTAATTATAATGTTGAATATTATACATCAATCTTGTTGATGTAATGCTATGTGAATGTGATCAAAAGTGTTAATGCAATGACATGAAAAGACATAAAGGAGATCAATAATGAAAACATTCTTACATGAACATTATTATAACTTGCTACTCCACAATGCTTAGATTTTGTTGGTAAACAAAACTTTCACTATGAATTTACCTTTAAAATTGACCTTGTTTGCCCAATGTCCAGTGACAAATGTTCCAACAATTGGAGAGATTAAAACCAAATTTCAATGTTCCTCTTCATTTTAAAGGGGCATATCCCTTGTATGATGTGGGTACTTGAGGTTTTCATGCACTTTTCACCTAAAAGTACAAAACAAAAAAAATAGATAACATAAACACCAATAGTAGACATATGAAAACCATATGGGATTCCATAATGCATAACAATTATAAAGGGGGTTTATCAACAAATATTTTATCTATGTAATGATCATGAATTTTTTTTTATATATCTTGACATACAAAGAGATATATTAAGTCACCACATTCAAACCAAGATACCAAATCCTTATTGTGTATCATTACATAAACTACATAGATATCAATGTCTTACACATGTATAAAAAGGTTACCAATTTAACATATGAGAAATTAGCCATGATAATACATGAATATATTCAGAACGCGCAAACTAAACAACATTCTTTAAATTATCTTATGAAATTATACAATCCCAAAATCTTTCCTATAAGCATTACTATTGGAAATAAATTTTTATTATCCTGTGTTTTGATTGATGTCAAACATTGTGCTCATGTATGTTTCGAATGAGTTTGATGATCTTCCCTCAAGCTGTGTGGTCTGAATAATGGGATGCGTATGTTGAACCTTCAGTACAGTAGAAGACATGAATGGAACAGTGGAAGACATGTATGTTCCTTGTATGGTCTCATAACAGTGGAAGACATGTATGTTACATGTATGGTCTCAGAACAATGGAAGATAGGTATGTTGTATGATTTTAGAACATTGGAATACATGAATTTTTCTTACATGTTTATGCACAAATAGTGTTCAATAGTTATCTTGTATTATATTTTTATTTATGGATAACTGCCTAGTCCAGATGTCTTTTGTAGCCCTATGTTGTATTCCAATTGACAATTTCACAGTAGAAGATACTTTTCTTTCTGGAATGGTTCTCTTTTGGAAATCAGGTTTTTTTTTGTGTTGCTACTCATTCAGATGAATCCAAGAGTTGGTCTTGGTTCTGGCATTCTTTGGTTATTGGGTATATTTTCTTGGTCTTTCAAAGATTACATTAACCTGAGTTGCCGATCTTTCCAGTTGTTGTTTTGATATGATAATTTGGTATGGAAACTTATGACATGGAATATAATGTGGTGTGTTGACATGTATTACAATGTGGCATATGGATCTCACTATTGCATGTGGAGGTATGGTTAACATTGGTAGTTGGCAGTTTACTTCTAAACATTTTATTTATCTTTGGTTGATATTCTGGTGATTGCGAATCTAGCATCGAGACATGTGTAGAATGTTCTTAGTTTGTATTTCTCTTGGGATGGATTGTGCTTTTAGTTTTAGATCTAGGTGCTATATTTATTGATTGTTGAAATATCTGATTTAGGTCTGAGTCTTATACTTAATTCTTATATCTTATCCAGATGGTGTAATACCCACCCCATAGTTTGTTTTTCAATTTTGGTGCCAAACTATTTTAGAAATTTTCATGTGTGTGTTGGTTATTTCAGTGTTATTGGAGGATATTGATGTAAAATATTTTATTATGATTTGATATATTATGGTCCATTGGATAGTTGTTTTATATCTTGTGTGTTCAATTGGATTTATGGTTATTTCTTGATGGTTATTTATATGTTATAATGACATTATGATTATGGATTTACTCATAATACTAACACTACATTTGTATGCATATGCATCATTTGTATACATTTTTTAGATTTTTGTTTGGTGTTTTTGATATTATATATGGATATATTCATCTTTGTGATGACACATTTGTAGGTACTGGGCATCATCTTCCCTAAGTTGGTAGGAGTGAATGTTCCCTATTGCAATATCTCAATGGTAAGAGAGGGGATATAGCATTGAGTCCTAAATCTCTATCCAAAGCCTACATTTTTTCCTAAGAAGGGACAATAACTTGATTTACTACCCTATCTAAATCTATCAAGGTGAAGTAGATTCGTGAGCCTTTCTTTGTATGCTTGTTGTATTTATGTCAGTTGTTTTTTCTGTTAGGATGGGTTCCCTAGAGGGGTGTTACATCTGGTATCAAAGCCTGAGTTTCTACTCTAGGAACTTTGGGAATTTGTACGCTGATTAGGTGTCTTATAGTTTAAACTTGAAACCAAACATAGAAACATAACTCTTTTGTATTTTAGACTATTGCTTGTGACCATTCATTTTATCTTTATTTCCTACTTGCTTTGGGGCTTGAGAGATTGATATTCCTATTTTTGTTGTAGGATTTTAGGAGTAAGCCTAATTTTAGGGGGGGGGATGTAATACCCACCCCATAGTTTGTTTTTCACTTTTGGTGCTAAACTCTTTTAGACCTTATCATGTGTGTGTTGGTTATTTCAGTGTTATTGGAGGATATTGATGTACAAAATTTCATTATGATTTAATATATTATGGTCCATTGGATAGTTTTTTTTGTATATCTTGTGTGTTAAGTTGGATTTATGGTTATTTCATGATGTTTATTTATATGTTCTAATCTCATTATGATTATGGATCTACTGACACTACATTTGTATGCACATGCATCATTTGTATACATGTTTTACATTTCTATTTGGTGTGTTATGTATGGTATGGGATATATTCGTAGCTACTTTCTCTGGTGATATCCACATGATGTACTGATCCCAACCATTGTCTGTTATATTATATGTATGCATATGTTTGTCTTTGTGATGACAAGTTTGCTAGTACTGGGCATTGTCTTCCTTGAATTGGTAGGAGTGAGCGTTCCTATTGCAATATCTAAATGGTAAGAGATGGGAGATAGAATTCAAGCCTAAATCCCTACCCCAAGCCTACATTTTTTCCTAAAAAGGGATAATAATCTAACTAATTACCCTATCTGAATCCATCAAGGTGATGTGAATTCGTGAGCCTTTATTTGTATGCTTGTTGCATTTGTGTCAATTATTTTTTCTGTTAGGATGGGTTCCTTGGTAGGGTGTTATAGATGGGTTCATGCTATGTGGGGCCTATGTATTTAGTATTTATCACTTATCTATTTGGGTCCTTAGTTTTGATGTTTTTGATATTCATCCTTTTTGCCTTTGTTAATATGAAATTTAATTGTAATATCCTTTTTGGTTTGGCCAACCTTTTTATAATCTCCACTGATCTATCTTGTATTTAAGGTCAGTTGGTACCTTGAAAAAATGTATGTAGGGTATGAAGAAATTTTAGTGTGTGAACCAATTCAACAATCAACATAGTAGAATGAAGTGATAGTACCAGAGAAGAAAAGGTAGTAATTAGTTTGTTTCTTGTGAAGACAAAATTGTGCAGGTCAGCTACATTTTCAAGAGAATACTTTCATACATACTTTGAAGGAGCATACGTACTTTGAAAGAGAAAGTCTTGAGTACTTGATTTGTTGTAGCTTTCTACTTTGGCAGTGAGGCTTTGTATGCAAGTCTAGAGTAGTGACCTTCTATTTGTATTGTATGGAAGTGAGCCTTCTTCATTATTCACATTCATTGTTGTATAGATAGTGAGCCTTTGATTTATTTTTCTATATTAGTGATATTTTAATATTTTGCAATAAAATCATATAATTCAGTGAATCAGATTTTTGGGCAAGTTCTCACTGTGGTTTTTCCCAGTTTGGGTTTTTGATCTATAAATCTTTGTGTTCTTGTGTTACTGGTTTAGTTATTTCTTACACACTATTTCTTGTGGTGATAACAAAAGTTAGTTATTAGTGTTTTTAGTTTTATGATGATTCACCCCCCTTTCAGAATTCAAAGTATGTTCATAAATTGGTATCAAAGAAATGTTTCTCTAAGAGAAGCTTAACTGCTTGAGGAAGATCTAGGATGGTGCAAAACTTATATTTTCAGGCACCCGTGTTTGATGGCACTAATTTTCCTTACTAGAAGGACAAGATGGAAGCTTGACTTAAGATTTTGTAGAATGGTAGTTGGGAGGTAATTCAATCTATTTTTTATCCTCCTTTTGGAAGATTTTTTACCACTGAAGAAAAAAAAAGGAAGCAAATGCAAAAGCTAGAGCAATTATTTTCAGCAACTTATGTGTTAGAGCCTTTGGAAAAGTGAAAGGTTAGAAAAGTGAAAAATAAATCTAGGACAAACTGGTATTAGTATATGAAGGAGATTTGAAGGAAAAGAAAGAAGGACTAATGAATCTCAAGTAGAATTATGAAGTCCTAAGAAAAATAGAGGATGAGAGTGTTGAGAGCTACATCTATAGAGTTACTAATGTGGATGATGGAATCAAAGCTACTGGCGGACATAATGTTATTCTCAAGATATTATTGACCCTACCAAAGGATTTTATACTGATGGAATTTTAAATAACGGAAAGCAATTATCTGAGTCAATATATTATTGATCAACTCATTGGCTCACTTTTGGCATTTGAACTCGCAAAAGTTGAAAGAGAAAATAGAGAAATTGCTTTCAGATTTGTTGAAGATGATAAGCTAAAGTCATGTAGTATACCAGAGGATGCAAAAGCTTACCTTTCAAGAAGAATAAATCAAGGTACCAAAAGATATAAAGTTAAGTTACCACTTAAATGTTTTAATTGTGGAAGGATGAGACATTTTTCTAGTGAATTTAAGCATAAGGATTATCATAGTGATTCAGAAGATGAAGATAAAAAGAGCAATCAAAGGAAAGGATATTTTAGAAAGAAGTTTAATTTCAAAGGTAGAGGTAAAAAGAGCTTGTGTTACATGAAAGAATACTTTTCTAAGGGAGAAGATACTAATGAAACTATTGAAGAATCATTGCTTTTAGCTATCTCACTAAGAAGGGAGCAATTTTAAATGCATGCTAAAGTTGTTGCAGATGCATGGGCCATAGATTCTGATTGCTCAAATCATATGAAAGGAGATAAAAGAAGATTTATCAAATTTGAATAATATTATGGTGCAACAATTAGATTTTTTGGAGAAGGAAGTGCTCAAATCAAAGGCATAGGAACTATTTCAATTTGTGGTAAGCATAGAACTGATGATGTTTACTATGTTGAAGGTTTGAAACATAATTGGTTAAGAGTTAGTCAGATGTGTAATAAGGGTTATGAATTTATGTTCAAAAGTAATGGTTCTACTATTAGAAAGAAACAAACTGGAAAAATATTTGTTGAAGGTTTCAGGACTACTAGTAATATCTACTATATTGAAGACAAGTGTGAAAATTTGTGTTTTCTATCTCAACATAGTGGTAAATGGGGAGATGATGTAGAAATGGAACTTGACCAAGAAAGATCTGTTATATCAAAAGATAGTGAAGAAATAAAGGTTGAATCAAAATATCCAGTCCAAGAATAATGGATTATGCTAGAATAGAAGCAAGATGAAACCAATGAGGACATATCAGCTCTGAAGTTGACAGTGGAGCTAAATCAAGAAGAAGAAAAAATGATGCATATTGGATTATAGTAGAACAAAAACTAGAGAATGAATGACAACTTGACTGATCAGAAGCATGAAAATGAAAATAAAAATATGATTGATCAGAAGTGTGAAGCAGGCTTCATAAATTAGAAATAGTTGGAAGAAGATAAAAATAATATAGAAAATAAGAAACCGACTTACCCAAGGCAATTGAAAAATGAAGAAAGAATAATGAGATGAAGAAAAAGAACAAGATGAATCCAAGAATTCAAAAGAAAAAGAAGAAGAAGAAGAATCTAGTGCATACAAGGGACAAAAAAGGATGATGAATCAAAGATCCCCTTTAATTTCCTCCAGGTATTCTTTCTTTGATGGTATATGTTTGTATTGTAAAATTGTAGGACATAGTCAATGATTGTAGTAGTTTGAGAAGAAATCCAGTTTTCAATGGAAGATGATATCATTGTAATAAGTTGGGACATAAGGAAATTCAATGTAGAATAAAAATGATTTGCAGTACAATGAATGAGAATCAAAATGTTAATAATTTCAATGGCTACTACTATGGTTGTAATGGATATGGGAAAAAAAATAGAATGTAGTATAAATATCAATGTTAGAAATAATGAAGTAGCATAAGTGAACAAGAAAGATGTCTTTTTTTATAAATGTAACAAGGAAAGACACATTGCAATATTTTGCAATCGTGGTTTGATTTTCTATAGATGCAGTTCTTAGAATGAATTTAGAATAACTGAGGCGGGGGGGTGAATCAGTTATCCTTAGGTCTAGATGTACCTATTGAAACTTTATAGCACTTTAAACAACTCAGATCTACTTGCCAGCAATAGCATAAATCAACAACATAAATATGCAGTTTACTGTTCAAATGTAATCAGCTTGTAGAAACTTAACAGTAAAACACAACATAAACATTCACACAAGTTGACACCAGTATTTAACGTGGAAACCCAAATTGGGAAAAAACACTAGTAACATGCTACCAAGTTTTCACTCTTCTGAAGTGAGCTATGCTAGAATCCAACCTTGTTAAAGGTTACAAAACACATTGCTAAATGTGACCTGGTTAAAGGATTTAATCACCCTTTCAGGAGTGGCCTTGTTAGAGGTCTTAGAACATTCCACTTGAATTTCACCTTGCTCAAAGGATTTATACAATGACTGTTAGGTCAACTTGGTTAAACGATTTTGACTCATACAATGGTTAGAAATTAATCAGTAGGTGTGATCTGATCCATACAACTTAATTTGCAAATCTAGATCCAATTCATCTCTTATGATAATTCACTGAGTGGCCTCCATTCTCATTTCAATATTTAGATCTGCTTGGAAATTTATCAAGCAATCACTTTCACAACTCTCTACTTCTCTGTTCAACCTTCTTTGCTAGATCATGCCAATCAATCAATTAACCATGCAATCCTCTTTCATACACTTTTCACACACACACACACACACCCCTTGAATAACCCCTTGAGGTTGTCTTATATCTCTTCATCTATGTAAAATAAATCCTTTTCACTTAATCAAGATCGCAGATCTTAGGTTAGGTCAGATCCAACGGATCTTTCCATCATTTACATTTAATTTACTTATCCAAAGCAATCACTAATTAAATCTTGGATACATGCATTGATTATAGTTACCCATGCATTTAAATAGTGTGGACCAATCGTGCTTATCCTTAATTAACTTTACATATCCCAATAAATTCAATTATGTCAGACAGAGATCTCAAATCTCAACAATTACCAAAATACTGATGCTCGGCGAACACTGTGTTCTTCCACTCGGTCATCACTATTTTCCTGAACAATTTACTAGCGCTCGGTCGACACTAAGAAAATATTCTCAGCATACACTAGTGCTCGATTGACACAAACTTCACTCAGCATATACTGTTCCCAGTAAACTGACATCTTGACTAAGTGTAATAGATAAACAAAAAATTACTTTGCCAATGTGCCAACTGATCAAGTACCCTTTTAATTTCTCATAACTCAACCATTTCACTCAGTCTTCTTGTTAACCTTGCCTTCAAATCTTCTTCAATAATCAATAGATATGGTACTCAAATAGATAGCAATAGTCTCACCAGTTAAGGTTTGACATCAATGACAAAACAACAATTGTTTACATTGTAGCTTTCCAACAATCTCCCTCTTTGGCATTGATGGCAACATTAATCAATAAAACAATAAATTTACAAACATAGTTACCATACAATCCAAAAAGTCTATCTGTGTTCCTTGATATGAACAAATCTTCATTAATGTCTTTAGCTTCATTTTGATTCTCATCTTGTAAAACATTTCTCCCTCTGTGTCTGTAATCACATTGAAATCTTTCTATTTCTGTTCATTTGTAAACTTTCTCTTTCAGTAAATTCTCCCTTTTTCTCTAAGTATAGTAAATTCTCCCTCTTTCAGTAAACTCTCCCTCTTTGACAACAATGCCAAAGACATTGAAATCTTTATCATGCAGATTCTTCTATTCTAACTTAGTATCATGCTGCTCTTGTCATCTTTCTTATGACTGATCCTCTTTTCTATTCTTGTCTATCTTTCACAGCTTTAGGCAACATCCTAAAGTGTGACTTCCTGTGCATTAATGTGTCAAATATTTTGAATATAACATTTGATGCAATAGTTCCATTCTAAAATAATTAGCCTTAGTTAGGGGAATCACCCCTAATTTACTTCACAGATACTCATGAGAATCCTTGAGTAGTGATTTTGTAAATATGTCTGCTAACTGTTCCTTAGTATTCACATATTCCAGTCTCACTTCCTTGTTTTGAACTCTCTCCCTCAAGTAATGATACTTGATAGCTATATGCTTTTTCTTAGAGTGCATTATAGGGTTTTCAGAAATATTGATGGCACTCATGCTATCATAATATATAACAACTGGCTGTATGATCACTTCTTCTTCTAATATTATATTTAGAAATGTTGACTTTACATCCATCTGATAAAATTTAAAACCTTTGTAGGCTGCATATGCAAGTAAGGTTCTGACTCCTTCCAATCTTGCAACTGGGGCGAATGTTTCTCCATAATCAATTCCTTCCTCTTGTACATAACCCTTGCATACCAGTCTAGCTTTATTCCTTGTTGCTTCTCCATGTTCATTCAGCTTATTTCTGAATACCCACTTAGTACCAATTACATTTTTGTCATTCAGCCTAGGTACAAGTGTCCAAGTCTTATTTTTCTCAATCTGTTCAATCTCTTAATTCATGGCTTGTATCCAGTCTTCATTTTCTAAGGCATCTTTTACTATTTTAGGCTCAAAATCACATAATAAGCATGCACAATCTCTTAGCTCACTTCTTGTCATAACTGCAGAATCCTTTGATCCTATGATTTGATCAGGTTCGTGGTGCCTCCTTACATACTTTTCTAGAGTAGGTTCCTTGTTTGCTTCAGATTCATTATTCTTGTTCAATTCAGGTTGATTATGTGTCTCGACATCTCCATCAGATAGCTCAGCAATTGCCTCCTATTATCCGACAACCTCATTCTATGACTCATCAGGCGCTAGTTGTTGCTCAGCAACCTCATTCTTAGGTTCAGGTAATACATTAGAATCTTCCTCATCCAGATAGACAAATTATTTGTAACTTTCAGATTCCTGTGTGCTTTCTTCTTCATTTCTTTCTACATATTCATCAATTCTAACATTTGCACTTTCCACAATTTTGTTAGTGTTAGAATTCAAACACTTATATGCTTTAATTTTAGTTGAATATCCAAGAAATATGCCTTGCTCACCTTTAGTATCAAGTTTTCCATTTCTGTTATCCTTTAGAATAAAACATTTGCTTCCAAAAACTTTGAAATATCTTACATTAGGTGCATATCCATACCATAGCTCATAAGGTGTAACATTAGTACATTTTTTGACTTGTACTCTGTTCAGGGTATAGACTGTTGTACTCATAGCTTCTCTCCAATATTTCTATGTAAAATTTTTCTCCATCATTAGTGTTCTGGCATAGTCCATGATAGATCTATTTCTTCTTTTAGCAATACCATTCTATGGTGGTGTCCTCGGTGTAGACATCTATCTTTTTATACCTCAGTCATTGCAGAACATGTTAAACTCATTAGAAATTAACTCACCTCCTTGGTAAGATCTTAAACATTTCAGACTTTTGCATGTCTCCTTTTCAACTTTTGCCAAGTACCACTTAAATAACTGGAATGCATTAGATTTTTCTTTACGAAACATAACCATCATCATTCTAGAGTAATCATCAACAAATAGAATAAAATATCTATCTCCACAGTAATTAGATTTAGTCATTTTTCCCAATTGACATTGCTTACACATTGTATTTTCAGGTTTCTTTAACTTAGGCATCCCTCTAACCTTTTTCAATTTGCTTATACTTACCAAGTTATCAAAGTTTACATGACACAACCTTTTATGCCATAACCAAACATCATTGTATTGTACAAACAAGCATGTATCATCATTGCTAAGTCCAAGTAGAACAAGTTACCTTTTGTTTTCTCTCCACTTCCAACTAGTTCTCCAGTGGCATCATAGATCTTTTCCTTCTTGTGATGGAATTCAACTTTGTAACCAGAAGTATTCAGCTGTGCAACACTCAATAAATTATAGTTAAGATCATCAACCCAATATACATTGTCACATCTGATATTTTTAGTCAAGTTAATTGATCCTTTCCCTTTAACAAGACATGGTACGTCATTACTAAATTTAACAAAACTGCCATTACACTGATCTAGGGTTTCAAATTTATCCTTGTCACCAGTCATGTGATGTGAACAACCACTGTCAATAATCCAACGATCACCTTTACTCATATAAGAAATTAGTGCAATTTTATCATCATTATCAGAATCATCTTTCATAGCAACATACACAACTTCTATATCATTTTCATTAGAATTATCAATTCCACTATCAGAACCTTCTTCAACTATATAGCAGGATTTCTTACCTTTATCTTTGTAATCCTTATACTTTCTGAAGTCTCGGTCATCCTTTCTGTCTTTGTACTTGATGTCCCTTCTTTCATCTTTTTCATTCTTATCAGGACATCTAGCAATAATATGACCAACTTTGTTACATGAAAAACAAATGATAGGAAGTTTACCTTTGAATTTTCCTTTTCCTCTAGATAGTCTTCTTGCCATAAGTGCCTCAAGTTCTTCCAGATCATCATCTGTAGTGTCACTGTCACTGTTTACACATTTCTTTCCTTTCTTTGATTTGTTAAGGACCAATTGGGATCTGAATGCGGAATCAATAGCTTGTGGAATGTAGTTATCAAAATTTGACGTCTCAAATGCAGTAAGTCTGCCTACCAGACCTTTTAAAGTCAAATTGTTATTAGGAGTACATCTTAATTCTCGAATTGTAGAGACACTAATAGCATATACAGGAAGAAGAGTTCTCATTACCTTTCTCATAATGATGTTATCATCAATGGTTCCATTATCTCCTCTAATAGCATTCACAACTTCTTTTATCCTACCACAATATTGAACTATATTTTCTCCTTCTTGCATTTTCATTTCATCAATCTTACCTCTTAAACTTTTAGATTTGGCTCTTAGTACATTTTTATCTCCTCCATAGATTATTGCTAGGGTATAACACATCTGCTTTGCATTTGTACAGTTCTTTATGTCTTCAAATTCAGGATAGCTCAGGGATGATGCAATCTCCAACATTGCTTGATTGTGTTCCTTCTTTTGTCTTAACTGTTCAACGGTGAGAGGTGTAGTTGGGACTACATAATCATGTTCAATATAGCATTTAGCAACATCACCAATACAAGCTAGATGTAATTTCATCAAAATCTTCCATGCAGGGAAGTTATCTTTGTTCAACTTTGGTACCTCCTTTTTATACATCTTGATCTTTTGCTCCAACTACCTTCAAACTATTTTCAAGAGACCAGAGCTCTAATACCAATTGTTTGAATGAATTTAGAAGAAATGAGAGGGGAGTGAATCAGTTATCCTCAGGTCTAGATGTACCTATTGAAACTTTATAGCACTTTAAATAACTTAGATATGCTCGGCAGCAATAGCATAAATCAACAACATAAATATGCAGTTTACTATTCAAATGTAATCATCTTGTAGAAACTTAACAATAAAACACAACATAAACATTCACACAAGTTGACACCAGTATTTAACATGGAAACCCAAATTGCGAAAAACCACCAGTACCATGCTACCAAGTTTTCACTCTTCTGAAGTGAGCTCTGCTAGGAGCCAAGCCTGTTAAAGGTTACAAAACACATTGCTAAATGTGACCTGGTTAAAGGATTTAATCACCCTTTTAGGAGTGGCCTTGTTATAGGTCTTAAAACATTCCACTTGAATGCCACCTTGCTCAAAGGATTTATACAATTACTGTTAGGTCAACCTGGTTAAAGGATTTTGACTCATACAATGGTTAGAAAGTAACTAGTAGGTGTGATCTGATACATACAACTCACTTTGCAAATCCAGATCCAATTCAGCTCTTATGCTAATTCACTAAGTGGCCTCCATTCTCATTTCAATCTTCAAATCTGCTTGGAAATCCATCAAGCAATCACTTTCGCAACTCTCTGCTTCTTTGTTCAACTTTCTTTGCTAGATCATGCCAATCTGTCAATTAACCATTCAATCCTCTTGCATACACTTTTCACACACACACCTTAAATAACCCCTTGAGGTTGTCTTATGCCTCTTCATCTAGGTAAAATAAATATTTTCCGCTTAATCAAGATCGTAGATCTTAGGTTAGGTCAGATCCAATGGATCTTTCCATCATTTACATTTAATTTACTTCTCCAAAGCAATCACTAATTAAATCTTGGATCCATGCATTAGTTACAGTTACCTGTGCATTTAAATAGTGTGGACCAATCATGCTTATCCTTAATTAACTTTACATATCCCAATAAATTCAATTATGTCGGCCAGAGATCTCACATCTCAACAATTACCAAAATACTGCTGCTCGACCAACACTGTGTTCTTCCACTCGGTCATCACTATTTTCCTCGGCAATTTACTGGTGCTCAGTTGACACTAAGAAATTATGCTTGACATACACTGGTGCTTAGTCAACACAAACTTCACTCGATATATATTGTTCCCAGTAAACTGACATCTTGACTAAGTGTAATAGATAAACAACAAATTACTTTGCCAATGTGCCAACTGATCAAGTGCCCTTGTAATTTCTCATAACTCAACCATTTCACTTGGTCTTCTTGTTATCCTTGCCTTCAAATCTTCTTCAACAATCAATAGATATGGTACTCAAACAAATATTAATAGTCTCACTAGTTAAGGTTTTACATCAATGAAAAAACAATAATTGTTTACATTGTAGCTTTCCAATAGTAGTAGGATAGGACATATTACTAAATTCTACAATTTTGTAGATGAAGATGATTGTTTAAGTATTGCAGAAAACTCAAGAGAAAGAAATGGGATATATTTGTTGTGGAATACATAGGATGTACCTGATGGCGGTTTGACATCCATTCCAGATGTGGTTTCCTCATCTATCAAATGACTCATACCGCAGGGTTTGAGGGGGAGTTTTTATATGTTTACCCCCTCAAGACTAGAGGCTAGGAATCTTCTCAGCAGGATAATGAGGTATGGATATTTATCTAAAGTAAAGATTTATAATTTTTTGTCCAAAAAGGTGTTTTTTGGACAATAATTATTTTTATATGGATTGGTAGTCTAGTGTATTCGGTGGTTTGAAAATTAAGAAACATTTGAGTAAAAATATTTTTCTTCATCAGTTGATAAGTTTGTGGGACTACTTCTCTAATGATCGTTTAAAAGAAAATAGGATTTTTTATCACATTGATGCAGGAGCATCTTGGGTGTAAGGGCAATCTTGCATCACCCAAAAATATTTCTACTTTCTTTTCAATAAGGGCTACCTTGTGCAGAGCTGCTATTTATGGAAACTTGCTATTTTTAGTAAGTTGGTCATACGATCTCGGAATGTTGTGATTTTGCATGTGGAGGTTCATCTAAGTCATATCAGCCTGCCAGTGAAGTTTCATGGCTAGATCAGGTCTAGTTTTGAAGATATTGAAAAATTTTGATATTGAAAATAGGGTACAGAAACTTTGAGCTCAGTTTTGAAGGCTTTAGAGGCCCCGAATGAGGTTGTAGAGCGCTTCGTGGCATTTCTAAAATGGGGTTATAATAGTCAATCGGGTCAACTGGTGATGACTTATGGTCTCCAGAAGTTGGGCCACCTGAAATAGCAGAAAATAATTTTTCCTTCAAAATTTTTGGGTTTCAAAAGTTATTTTGAGCCGACTTTGATGTATTAAAATGAAAAATAAAATAATTCTAAGTTTGGTCGGCCCTAAGGGCTAAATTTCTGGAACCTTCTCGAGCGGTGGAAATTTCCTATATAAAGAAGGCCCATAGTGTTTTCTTAGGCATAATTCGAGGCTTTGTCCTACAGAATATTGTAAGTGAAATGCCCATGTGGCTTTGTATATTGTAATTATGAAAGTTTGTAATTCCACATTTGTGGAGATAATAAGAAGCCCATTTTCTGTTCTTGTGAATTGTTGTTGTTTCTCTATTTCTGTTATGTGTTTGTGGCATTAAGGGGAGCACCCTTCATCAAGTGGTATCAGAGCCAGGTTCCTGAGTGTGTAAACAGATCGCCGACTATGAGGCAGTTTGCACTAGGACCGTGGTTAGGGTTTCAGCGCGCATCACAAAAATGCCTCCACGAAGGGAATGTGGCGGAAGAGCTGGTGTTGTGACACCTGAGGTTAGAGAGCTCCAGAGACAAGTGCGAGCATTGCAAGAAG
>MU225967.1:3013610-3042573 GCA_018584345.1 Thuja plicata | reverse complement strand
TATATATATATATATATATTCATATATATAAATGTGAGAAGATTTATATATATAAATATACATAAATACACTTGTTATCATCCCTAAATAAATAAATAAAATTTAAGTGAAGGCCGAATGTTTTTAAGCGCTGTGTTTTTTTAGGCGCTCTATTTTTTGTTTATATCTTAATAAAAAAAACATGGGTGGGAGGGCCGAAACCCTCCCCAGCCCACACTGTGTTTGCAGAGGGGGCCGCGCAGTGCGCGGGCTGCCCACTGCCTAAGCAGTGGGGCGGAACCGCCGCTGGCCGGCGCTCCCCCCATCTCCCTCTTCCCCGACACCCCCTTTCGGCGCTCTCGGGCGGCGCCGCCTCCTGCGGCCACCGCCGAACCCTCTGCCGCCCTCTGCATGAACCCTCTGCCCTTGCACAGTCGCTTTGCGGCTATTTTTTGCCGCCGCCTCCATTCGGTTCGGCCACCCGAACAGACTCATTTACCATTAGGGTATGGGTCTTTATTAAATGTTTTTTTTGTATGAAAGATTTTTTATTAAATTAGATTTGTTTTAGCATAAGGATATTTTAATTTCTTAGATTAGATTTAGTTAAATAAATTTTTTATAATGCTTTTATTATTGTTTTGAAAATTTGATTTTTTTTGTTTTTTTTTATTAGTATATATAAATTTAAATTATATATATTGACTTAATTAGTTTATATAATAGATTTAATTTATTAGATCTTATTTGGAATATAGATTTAATATAATAACTTAAGATTGATTTAGTTTAAAAGGATGAATAGATTAGATGTTATTTCAACTAAAGTTGTAGTTAGATTGTTTTTTTTTTGTTATATAATCATTTTAATATTATTCATCTATTGGGTTTAAATGATATTTTATATCCACCTTTTTAAGATTAGTTATGTATTAATCTTCTTTTTAGTATAACATTGATATAACGACCTAATTAATTAAGGGTCATTTTAACTTCCTATCTTAGCGAAAACTACCTATTAGGGATTAACGCTATCTTTTTTCAGACTTGTGAACAAGTTGACTTTAAAGTCAACCTTGGTCAAACTTGTCCGCACGATCCCAGATTTGAACCAGTTGTTCCTCGCTACCTCTGGAACCTTAGGTTCCAGTTTCTTGTCTTTCGGAGATAGTTGACTTTTTGGTCAACATGGGTTGACTTTTGGGTCAACTGTCTCATTTTGCACACCTTTGACTTTCTCTGTGCGTAGTAGACCTTAGTGACCCTTCCTCTCATTTTTCAAGCTACGGTTGACTTTTGGTCAACCCTAGTTGACTCTTAGGTCAAACTACCTCATTTTGCGTGCAGTTCCAGTTTGGAACTTTAGACATCCCTTAGGATAGCAGTGAAAGCTATTCCTCACCTTGTGACCTTTTTAGGTTATCATTACTCCTTGCACCATTTTGCGTGCACTTGTTACCCTTGTGTTGTTTTAGTATCCCATTTTCGTGCGTTATTTAAAATTTTTGTTCATGTGTTTTTTGCCCAACTTTTGGGCATGACAAAGAGAAACATTTTCTTCAAAATCAATGCCCTCAACCCAAGTACACCCTTTTTAGACCAATATTGCCTTGTTTCTCACAACTCATCCATCTTCATCCATTCTATTCTAAAACACCTACTTTGTTCTAATAACATTTTTTTTCTTCCGGTCTAGGAACTAGTTCCCAAGTCTGATGTTTCTCAATCAGATCCAATTATTCTTTCATTTCCTTCATCCAATTCTAGTCACAACAAGCTTCTTCAATTGTCTTATGTTCAGTCTCAGAAAGGAAACACAATGGAACTTTTTTCAAAAGTCTTGCTTCTAGTAATGAATCCTTTAATCTTTTCTCCAAGTATCTAATTTTCTGATTGATTCCTTTTTACATAATTCAATGTTTTTGAAACTTATGTCAAAGGATCTTGAATTTCTTTCTACTTATCTTCTTCTTTGTTCTTCTCTTCTTCTTCTTCTTCTCTACATGTGGACTCGTCATATTCATATCCTGCTAGTATACCAAATTCCTTTGAAAATTTTTCCTCATTTCTTACATTCACACTTTCAAAAAATGCATTTAATCTCTTGTTTTAACATCGATATGCCTTGCTTCTCATATAGTATCTTATAAATATGCCCTCATCTGCTCTGCTGTCAAATTTTACAAGATTTCCTTCATTTCTAAAAATGTTGGAATCCTTCCATACCATAGTTCATATGAAGTATTACTATACCTCTTCTGAAACACAAGTCTGTTAAGAGTGTATACAACCATATGTATAGCTTCTTTCTAGTAAACTTCTGATATATTTGAATCTTCGATCATAGTCCTTGTTGCCTCTTGTATAGTATGGTTCATTCTCTCCACAAGACCATTCTTTTATGGTGTCCTAGGAGAATACAATTGTCTTCTAATCCCATGTATCTCACAAAAGATGTTAAATTTATCACTAACAAACTATCCTCCTCCATCAAATCTTAAACATTTGTTTTTTCTATCAATTTCATTTTCAACTCTAGCTTTGAATATTTTGATTTTTTTTAATGCATCATATTTTTATCTTAATAATGTAACCCAATTCATTCTAGTGTGATCATCAATTAAGAGCATAAACTACCTTTCACCTTGTAGACTTATTATTCTAGTTGAACCACATAAGTTTGTGTGCACAAAATCCAATAGTCTGATACAAGATTGTTCTTTTCCTCCGAAGGTTCCCTTTGTCATTTTTTCCACTTGACATTCTCTACAAACACTATTATCTAGTTTGGTTAACCTTGGTATATCTCTTATTCCTATTGTTGAAATATTCTTAACCAAATTGTCAAATTTGATGTGACACATCCTTTGATGTCATAGACAACTTTCATCAATTTTTTATAACAAGCAATATCTTGTAGTAGCATCGAACTGGTACATATTTCCTCTATTATTTTTGTTTGCAGCAATAACCATTATGGATCCCTTCTAGATTTCACAAATACCATCCTAAAAGACAACATTGTAACCATTTTTGCACATCTATCCAACACTTGAAATATTATAATGCAATATTTTCACATAGTACACATTGTCAGTTTTATGTTTTCCACCAAAAGTAATAGAAATTATTCCAAACATTTGTGCAATTTGACCATCTACAAATCTAATAGAACCACCATCATATTTTTTAAGTTTTACAAACTTACCTTTTTCACTAGTCATATGATTAGAGAAACCACTGTCAATCAACCATTCATCCTTATCTCTTCTAACATCTAATGTAGTTGCAACAATTTCAATATTACTTTTAGGATATGTCACTTTACTAATTTTAGGTTCAAGTTCAACTTATTCAATATAAAATAAATATTCATCTTCTTCTAATTCATCATCTAAGATACTAGCATATTCATTAACATAATAGACCTTCTTATTTAATTTTAGTTTTGGTCTTGTTCCCTTTTTATAGATATCTATTAGCTATATGACCAACCTTTCCACACCTAAAACATTTAAGAGGTAAGATACCTGTATACTTATCGGTCCTTTCTTTATCCTTCTTACCAATTTTTCTGCTGCTTCATTTTTGCTCTAACAATCAAGATCTTTATCAATCTTTGTCACTTTGAAGGCAAACTCAAATCTAACTTTGTCTTTTTCAAAATTTCTCATCTTGAATGCACTCAGAGTGCCAGACATTTTTTCTCTGGTGAATTTGGTCGGATTATAGGTTTCTTCAATTGCTGAGACCTTGTTACTGTAGATTTCTAGTAAAGTTCTCAAAATTTTCTCTATTACATCCTTAAATCATCTAGACTGCTACCAAAATTCCTGATCTCATTTACAACATCATGAACTTTTTGAAAGTGACTTTCTATATCTTCTCCTTCTTCGATCCTTAAGTTCTCATATCTTCCTTTAGCTGTCTTCATCTTAACTAGTTTAACTCTATCATTTCCTTGATAGATGTTTTTCATTTTTTCCATAATTCATAATAAATTTATAATGCAACAACCTTTTCCAATTCAAGTTTAGATAATGCGCTAAAAATAATACACCTTTATCTTTTTCTTTCTTCATAGGTCTCTATCTCATCCAAAGTAGTAGGTCCATTTTCCAACATCATATATTTATTCTCCATGGATTTCCAAGTCTTGTAACTTAAGGAAATTAGATATCCTCTCATCTTTACCTTCTATAAATCATATTTAGATCCATCAAAGGCAAGAATAGTTACTTTATGCACCATCAAATCTTCCCGAGCGGTTAAAATCACTATTTGGGAACCAAATCTCTTATACCAATTGTTGAATATCCTAGACAACTTAGAGGGGGTGAATCAGTTGTAAATTTATTTTTTTATCAATTTCATAGATCTAGATCCAATTGATTAAATCTTTAACCACTTAACCAAATTAGATACAAAAAAGAATAAGCACACACAAGAGCCATACACAATGAGCACCATATTTTACGTGGAAAATCCAAGATAGGAAAAACCACAAAGAAGATAATTCTCATGAATAAAAACACCAGTTAAGGGTATTTTTAATAAGGGTGGCTCACTATGAGAATGCTCACTGCATGTGGTTCACAACCCATATGGCATCACTACCCTGAAGAAGAAGAATAAAAAAAATCCACCACTTAAGTACAACTTCCATTAGAAACACTTGGCTCACTGCCTCTGGTGACTAACAACAATAGCACACATGCTCTTCTCACAACCCAACTTTGTACTTTCACATAACCTTTCACAATATCTACCAAATATTATTTTTAATCAATTTAATTCATAATATCCATCACTATCATGCTTATTTATATTGTTCTTATGAAATCACCAAGTTGGAAATCAAACCATAATTTCAAATAGGTCTAGACTAAACAATCTTGCGGTGGGAAGGAATGAAAAGTGGACCACACCACATGCACTACCTTGACCAAACAAAAAATTATTAAATGTCACAACAACAAAATTCAAAGAAGAAATAATATTGTTAGCAACCACGACTCTGGACCACATCAACATGACCCAAAACAAAATATCAAAAGATAAAGTAATGAGTGATACAAAACCAATTATCCAATATCACATCCAAAACAATAAAGAATTCCATACCACTATCAGATGGACCATCAGATCCTCAAAATCACATATATAACACAAACCAATTATCAAAGAATTATGTTACAATCAATGATAACAATACTAACTGTATAAACCTAAAAGTGGTCAATGCAAGTCAAGGCAAGGAAAATCAAAAATCAATCAAATCCAAGCTATTATGAATTAATTGCAATCAATAAATCAAATCACTAGGTAATTTAATTAATCATTTAATTACTTAGTGCATCAATTGATTAAATTCATTTCATTAAATCAAACATGGCTAAAGTAATTAATTCTTTTGAATTAATTAAATCCTAATTTCTCTCATGCACCACTTCGTGACAAAAAGTCACTTAACCAATGGGGAAAGATAAAAGAGAGCACATAGATCACCAAAAGGAAGTTTCTATCTTGACCACTCAATCCTATAAAGAAATCTTGTCCACACAAAGGGGACATATCACTCAACCTTAACCTCAACCATACTTTGACCTTGGTTAATCAAACTCACCCCTACCCTTGGTAGTAAATAGAAGGCATTTATTAGTGTAAATCACCAATTCACTTTAGCATCACCACTTTACGAATAATTCACTTACCAATTCACATGTTAGAGCATCAATTCACTTGATATCAATTACATTTGGCATTGAGAATTCTTAATTAGGATCATAATGACAATTTGCATTTAGAATAGTTCTTCATTAAGATCTTGCATCCTAGATCAAATTGTGCATCAATTAGCTTTTCATCATCAATCATATAGCATTTCTCATTTTCTAAGTTGTCACTAGGATCTCTAATATAGCTGAGAGCAATAGTCCTTAGAACTAAAGAGCAATGAGATTCTCAATAGGTTTATCATTTCAATTGATCTAAGCATAGTTTATCTTTCAATTCAATTTGACTAACCCATTATTAATGTTTCATTGACTTTGTGTGCATGTCAAACATACAGAATGCATTTGGTTCCCACCATGGGACTCAAGCCTCACCTTCTAACATCAATTTTGAAGTGTTTACATTGCAAATTCTCAGAAATCATAAGAATCTCACACCTAGTACAAAGAAGCTCACACTTGGTACAAATATTATCACACTCGATACTAAGTGTCTTGCACCTGGTATTAAGTTTCTTTCACCTGGTTTTTCAATTCTCGCACTTGGTTGGCAGATTGTAGCATTCGGTCTGTAGATTGTAGCACCCGATCTATGAAAGCTAGCATCCGGTCAGTGAAAGCTCACACCTGGTCAGTGAAAAATCACACCCAGTCTATGAAACCTCACACCTGGTCTATGAAATCTCACACTTGGTCTGTACAAGCTCGCATTTGATCCAAAGAAGCTCACACTTGGTCCAAAGAAGCTTGCATTTGGTCCAAAGAAGCTCACACTTGGTCCAAAGAAGCTCACATTTGGTTTTGGATCTAGAACACTTCTATTTGATGGTTATGTTGTGAATTTGTATAAATTCTATCATTTAGGGAAGTTTTCATGTCATTTAGGGAAGTTTGCATATCATTTAGGGAAGTTTTCATATCATTTAGGAAAGTTTGAATATCATTTAGGAAAGTTCGAATCTCATTTAGGGAAATTTGCATATCATTCAAGAAATTTGCATATAATTTAGGGAATTTTGCATATCATTTCAAAAAAATTTCATATCATTTAGGAAAATTCCACATAAACGTTTGTAAATCTTACATAGCATCCAGTCTATTTTTTGTTGCATTCGGTATGTTATGTATTGCATTTGGTCTGTTCTGTTTTGCATTCGATCCGTTATGTGTTGCTTTCAATATGTTTTGTGTTGCATTCAGTCTATTCTGTGTTGCATTTGGTTTGTTTTTTGTTGCATTCAGTCTATTATGTGTTGCATTTGGTCTGTTTTGTGTTGCATTCAGTCTATTCTGCATTGCATTTAATAGTTATTTTGTAGCATCTGATTAATGATAAGAAACATTAACTTTAAGTTGTATAATTGATAAATTTTAAAATTAATTGATGTTTTTGATGAATTGTAGATGACTAAAGGGATCAAATCAAAAAAAACTCATAAATTAATATACAAATCACTCAATTATTATCAAGAGAAAGAGGCAAAAATTCTATACAAAGACGCAAAGCGAATACAATTAGAAATCGAAGCCGAAACTTTGGAAGAAAGAATTCAAGTGAAAAATATGTATTGGAAGATTGTTGATTTTTATCAATCCTTTTATAATACTTCTTTCATTCATCTTGATGACTCTCCCATTTGAATATGGTGCATTTTAAGAAATTTCAAAAATTAAGGTGTATTTTGTATTGGTTTTCCTTCATTTTATTCGTTTGGTTGTTGAACTAAAATTTGTGAGAAATCTTGGATTCGAAGGAGCTTGGAACAATCACCAGGGTAAAGTATAATAAAACATCAAAAACCTCAAAAAGGTGAATATAAATTTGAACAAGGTGAGTTCTAAAACCTTTTGATTTTAAGTCATTTGCTTAAATTGTGACATCTCAAAGTTTGAAATCTAGCTTAAATAGAAACCTATTATTGTTTGTCAAATAAGGTATTAGGCCTATTATATCAATTTTTCAAGTTGATCAAAATTCCAAACATGATAAATTTGACAATAGAAAGAAATATTAAGAAATGAACAAAAACTAAAATTGAAGCCTTCATGTTTGTGGGCAAAAAGCATTAGGTATATGCTATTCACTTTCAAGTGAATAAAAAATTCAAATGCACTCTAGTCCCTTTAGATTTAAAGGCTTGGAATTGAACCATGTTAATTGTTTTTTTGAGGTGAAAAAAATAGGGATATGCTCTTACCCTTTTTAGGGTAATCAAACTCCTATATTTGTTTCTCTTTTCAATTTTCTCATTTTTGATGAACATGCTAGAACTTTAGTGGGCCTGCCTCCCAATATTTTCTTTAATAAATCTGGTGAGAGGGACGACCCAAAGTGGGAACAAGGTAAAGCCAACACTAATACTATTGTGGGTCCACAACACACACCCCATTTTTGGTCCTCTGACCATAGGGACCCCCCTTTTTTGGTCTTTTNCCTTTTTATGTCTGCCCCCCCCCCCTCTAGTTCCCACCAAGTCAGTCTTGAAAAAGTGTTGTCAGGATTCATATAGAAGGCACCCTTTTTTGGCCTTTCGGAGGACCAAAATTCCCCAAAAATACCGAAAGGCCAAAATTCGGCCCTTTCGGTGTTTCAGCCTCCAAAAACATCGAAAGGCCGAAGATGTTTAGCTTCGGGTTTTCGGTGTTTCGGGCACCGAAACACCGAAAGTGTTGACGTACGCTGTGGGTTATAAATAGGCTAAAGAGCCCTAATCTAATCACTAAACTCTTTTTTGATCTCTGAAATTTTGAGAGCTCGTGACTTCAGGATTCTTTCTTTCACTCGTTGTGCCTTCTCTCCCCACGTCTTCAAGGTTCTTTGTGTCATCCTCCTCCGCTCCTAGCTCCTTCAAGGTAGGTTCTTTCTTCATTGTTTAGTAGTTTTTTTCTCTCTTCTTAGTCTAGGTTTGGGGGTTTTTCATGCCTGGTGCTTGTCTAGCCTAGGACACATCCACTTCCTCCTCCCCTAGCCCCTTTTGGGCCTTTTTGTGCCTTCATGTTTGGCAAGGAAGTCCCTCTTGTCAGGTCTGGTCTTTCTAGGTTTTTGAGGTTAGGTTTTTTCTGTTTCTTAGTCGTGGACTTTGTCGTAGGTTTTCAGCCACTAAAAGGCTGAAAACCAGGTTAGTTAGTAGTCTGTACCATTTCAGAGATTCAGCCTTTTCAGCCTTTCAAACCTCCAAAAGGTCTGAAATGTAAACAAGTCCAAATCCCTGAAAGCCCTATCTCCCTCATCAAGATTTCAGACTTTCAAAGTCCATAAACTAGTTCATATTTTTGGGATCCACAAAAACCTTTGGATTTTTGGATGTCAAAAATTTTGACGAAGCTTGCTCATCAATGGTGGCTTTTTTGCACTTTTGGCCTTTTCGGCCTCCGAACCTATTTTTGGCACCTGAAACCCCGAAAGGGACAAAAGTGCAAAAATCTGCATTCCTGGCTTCTTAGAGAGCTTTTACCTCTATTTTCTTAGATTATTCATCTTTCTTTCAAGTTTTTCTTCAAATAAAATACTGATACTTGCATGTTTCATTGCAGGAATGCCTGAGAAAAAGACTACACCACCCATGAAGTACCTATACAAGGGGAACACTCCCCCTTCCAAAATTGGCAACAAGCACATTGAAATCATCGATACTGATATCGGGAATGTAGATTGGGATGACTTCCTGACAAGGTGTGCCCAACCAGTCAGGAGATCAAAGGATTGTACCTCACTAGTATTAGCAGGAATGGTCAATGGGAGAGCCCACCCAGTGGCTGTGACCTCACCTGAACTGATCATGACCTTGGTGAACCATTATGACTCTGACAAAAGGGTGGTTCAGAATATAGAGGGCCAAGTAGTATTGGATATTAGGCTAGATGTTATAGAGGATTTCTTCCACCTTCACAAAGGCATAGACAAGTTCTATGAATTTTTCATAGAGAAGGGAAACTCGTGGTTCAAGAAAAAAGGGGAAGAGGCCTATGATATAGTCAATAACAATTACCTCGAGCAACCTCTCCCCAAAAATAAGCTGGACAAGATAGACTTAAGGAGGGGATACATGAAGGATGATATCAAGGCAGCCATAACAATGCTAAGCCAAGTATATGGATTACCACAATCCTCCCAACTGGAGAATTGGATGATTATGCTGATAGAAAAACTCATAGGCCGCAAGTCTAGGCTTGATTGGGGGACCATCATCAGCGACAAGTTGGATGAATAGCTGGTGGCAGTAAAACATAACCCCAAGTTTTATATGAGTACCTACGTGGTGTACCTATTGGCAGCATGGGAAAACTACCCAAGACTCATCAAGAGGGGAAACCTAAATGATCCCAATTTATGGCCTCACATCATGTACCCCCAATTACAGAAAAGGGAAAAAATGTCAGAGAACAACCTAGACTACAGGATAGTCAATGGCGCCTTCATTTTTGCAATCATCTGATCCATTGAGGGTGATTTTGCAAAAAGGATGTTAGAAGAAGCAACCACCAAGGTAAGGGCTATAGGGGCCTATTACATACAATTTAGAACCTTCAATTACATTCAAATAGTGGGATCAAATTTGAAACCAAAGAAGTTGCCCATGTATCCATCTAACTGGATAGTCATTTTGGAGATGGCCAGGCAACTTGCAGATGCATATGAACACATAAAGCACAAAAAGAAGCATTGTTGGGATTTTCCCATCTCACTGGGACCATATACCCTACAAGATATGAAGGTCTATAAATCTTAGGCCTTTGAATGGGATGACTCTCCCCTACATCTTTACAAGAAAGTGCAAACTCATTTTGACCCTAGAGGCACTTACTGCCACATTATTGGCAAGTTCTACATTCACGAACCATACTTGGAGGATCACTGGATGAACTGTGTAGATGATCACAAGGTCAGAATATAGGATTATTGTAGAATGAATCTTACCTTGGAAAAGGAAGTCATAAAGACTCATATTCCCCCAAAAGTTTGGGAGTATGATTCTGATGAGGTCTTGGAGGCCATTTATATAGATGACAAGATATATGACAGGTCCATCATGAACGTAGAAATTGATAAGGATGAAAATGATGATATTGATTTCTAGGAAAGGAATGTGATAAGAACAATAGAGGAATGGATTAAGAGGCCATACAAGATGAGCCCAATACCTATGAAAACACTGATGGATCCACCCAAGAAGGCGGATAAACAACACAGGTACAAAAGTACAGTGTTGCAATACAAGAAGGCACCATCACAAAAGCCAAGCACAATATATGGCCATGAATGTGCAGTGGATTATGGGTCAAACCCAAGGTACAAGGCTCCTAAGATAAGAATGACTGGGCAAATAGATCCTCCCACGGGGCCATCACAGGTTTCATCGGATGAAGGACCCTGCACTTTTGGACAATATTCTCCTACCACTAGAAAGGGCAAGAAGACATATAAGAGGAAGAAAGCTTCTGTGTCTCCGCAATTAGAAACTATACAAGAGGAGCCATAAGAAGAGGAAGAGGGAGAGATCCCTCTAGTCAAAAGGACAAGGTCTCATAAAAGGAGAGAAAAGGAGAGATCCTAAAGAGAAAGGTAACCCCTTGGATGCTCTAGGATCGGATGAGTTCCAAATGTTAGACTTTGAGGGTCTGGAAGGTTTTTTGGACCCAAACCAGGACACGCTAGATTATGCAACTGGGTATGAGGTAGGTGGTCCTTCTCTTCTTCAACCATAGGTAACCCTATTGTGGGAAAGAGCTCAAAAGAAGATCAAGGGATTGGGAATTGAGAGTCCCCAATTGTCGTAGAGGTAACTATAAATGAGCCCACAACAGAAACCATTATTGTTACAATTCCCCCTCACATTCCTACTCCACCAACTACTCTTCCACCTCCTATTCCTACTCCACCACCATTTCTCCTAACTCCAACTATTCTTCCACTTCCAATTCCAAATCTCCCAACACCTACTCCACCATCATCAAGCCCTTTGCCTTTCCACATCTCGACCCCTGGAGGATCAGTAACTGTAGAGGTCGTGTCACCTTTCGAAACCACATTAAAGGTCATGACTGTTCTCAATACTAAAGTTTTGGCTAGCTACTCAGGAGATGAAGAGAAAGGCCAGGAAAAACAAGATGAGGCAATGGAAGATGAAGACAAGGCAGACGAGGAAAGGGAAAGGGGAGAAGAACACCAAGGAGAAATGAATGAAGGGGAAACAAGATAGGAACAGGAAGAAGGGATAGATAAAGAGGCGACTCCAAGGTCCCAAAATTTAGAGTCAGTTCTTCAGGTTACCCCATATAAGTCGGTCACCACATCTAGTAATCCTACATGGTTTACTAAAGAAATCCAGTTAAGGAGAAGAACTTATACAGATGAGGATGAAGGAAAAAATACAGATATAGCATCCTTAGGGCAATATTTTCATCAGACAAAGATCATATTACCAGCGCAGCAATGTCCTATGTCACTCAAGACACTAGTGGGCGGTGGAGGGCACAGATTGCAATCCCATCCGCTAGCACCTCTCAAACGCAAGCAACTCAAGAAGACTATACATTTGAGGAGGTAGATTTGGGGGAACCCACCAGGGAAGGGAGCAAGACACTAGCAGCCTTAGGGCTTAAACATGCTCTGGGTTTCTTGAGTAAGGATGAGGAGACCATAAAAACCTTGACAAAACAAAATGAAGCCTTGAAGAAGTTCATTCACAAAATGGTTGGTCCTATTGACCCCAACTACCCAGAGTCCTCATTATAGGCAGTGTTAGATAAGAGAAACACCCTAGACCTGCTGATAGGGTTAACACCATCCTTCATCAAAGAAAGTGAAGATTGGAAGGAATATTTTGAGCAGTACATGGAAGGTGCCATCAAATGGATATTCAAAACTTATAGGGTTATTCTAATAGAAGCTACAAATTTGATTGATTTGATGAAAAATTAGGATGGCCTAGAGTCTGAGACAAGAAAATGGTGAATCACCCTCCAAGATTTGCAAATCATAAAGAAACAACACTTCCAAATTTTGATAAAGACATATGAGGGTGAGGAGCTAGACAATTTTGAGACTTGGATCAAGCGCATAATCAAGATAATTAGCATTTATGAAAAATTTCAAGCCTCCATATTGGAGAAGAAGAAAGAAGTCTTGGAATGGGTGGAAGAAATAGATGTTTTCTTCATAGACATCAGCCTTGATTTTTACCAGGATGAAGCTAATAATATATTATGGCCATCTAAAGAAGTGGTCCAATAATTTAGGGACATTATGGCAAGCATAGAGACTAAAGAAGCCTTGCAAAAATTATTTTATTCAAAAGAAGAGATTACAAAGATGACAAACCATGAAGATGAGATCCATTTCTTTGCTTCTAATCTAACTACCTTCAAAGAAAAGCAAGAACAAAAGGTCAACAAGGTGAAAAGAAAGAAGATAAACTACGAGGAAGTTTAGGAGGTCATTAGAGGCTCTGGGCTGCACACCCAAAACTATTCCCAAGCCGACCCCTTGGACCACTGAGCATGTTGAAGAAGCAATATCTAGCACTTAATAGAATTCCCTAAGAAAAGTTTCAGCCTTTCAGCCCTTTTGGCCCCTTCAGGACATGCAAGTTCCAGTCTTTCGATCTTTCAACCCCGCAAGCAAGACATTTTTTTGGCCTTTCGGCCTTCCAAGTTTTTAGCCTTCCAGGTTTTTCGTCCTTTTCAACCCTCCAAGTATTTTGGCCTTTCGGTCTATGACAAGTCTAAAACATCTGACTCCTCCAAATTTTGGGTTTAAAACACTTAAGAAGTTTTAGGGGCATTAAAAGTTTTAGAGTTGAGGTCGGGGTCCAAAAATCTGGGTGTTTCCAGCGAGATCACATTTTCGCACACCAATTGAACTCCAGATCAGATTTATGGTTAAATAGAGTTCATTTTGAAGGGACTAAGGGTCTCTTACCAGTCTCCACCACCAGAACAGCCTCCAGATGAAGAATCCAAGGAAAAATCCAAGAATCGAGAGGAAGACTCCAAGTTCTCAGAAGAAACCCTCCTTCTTTTCTCTTTCTCTTCTTGGTGAGTTTGACCCTTCTTGCATGGGAAAGCTGATTGTAAATGGATTTAAGAATCCATGCAAGCTTTCTAGTATCAGTTAGTAGTAGTTTCCCTTCAACAAAGTTCTGGTTTAGTTTATGTTTATTAATTTAAACTCTCTGATGCCCTAATTTTGCCATTCAGAGTTGTAGATCCAAAACTCTATATATTGTAATCACAAATCAATGTAAAAGGTTGAATTTTGAATACAATAAAAATCTACATTTGGTACTTCATTCGTGGTGTGTGAATTACTGCTACCTATGTGAAATTATTGCAGGTATGCTCGCATTATTCATTATTTTCAAAGAGCCTCTTGTTTATTGTGCTTTGGATTCACATTCCTTTTAGTTGGAGTTTGTTGTTGTTTATTTACCTTGCTGTGATGAATGCGTGGAAGAGATAATCTTTTGGATTTATGATAAATTTGTCTCGTGGGTGCACACACCTTGGTGGCTTCATGATTTGATAGATTTTGAATATCTTGCACAAGTGAATTCATCTTCTCTCCAAATGCTTGCATCCGTGGGGTATTAAATTGTGACTTGGTCTGATTTATGCTTCGGGGGTTTGTTCCAAATCTCTTTGCTATTCAATTCACAAGGAAGGATTTACAACAGTTTATGTCTGTAGGATTTCATTTTCAGAACTTTGTTTTATTCCTCGTTACTTTAATCTCTTCAAATTTTGTCTTTAATTCTAAAAATCCACATCTTGAAAATACAAAATTGCATTTTATTTACAACACCCATATGTGTTAAAGTGGAAAATACCAAAAAAGAATTAAAGTGTTTTGTAGTTTGATGTCTTGAACGTACCAGCAAAGGCCTCCTCATGAACAATCACATTTATCTTCAACTGAGTAACCAAGCAGGTTGTGACCCGACCCCGGATAACCTTGGGAATAACTTTGTTATTCTTTCAAGAGAGGAAATTGAATCTCAAGATCCTAGCACATTGGCTTGTGTTAGAACAACGCTCAACAAATACATTTTGGGCAAATTTTTGATATCCATTTTCGACGACTATGATATTTCTTTTGCTCCGTCAGATTTTACAAAGGGAAATTTGAATTTTTTTTAAATATTACCCATGTTCATCAAAATTCTGACGACAGATG
The DNA here is from genome assembly GCA_018584345.1 of Thuja plicata. Lineage (NCBI taxonomy): Eukaryota > Viridiplantae > Streptophyta > Pinopsida > Cupressales > Cupressaceae > Thuja > Thuja plicata. The sequence continues at coordinate 3,027,684 of MU225967.1, read as the reverse complement.
ATGACATAAGAATTCCAACGCCCATGAGCATTACTTAAATAAAAGTTAATGTTATCTCATTTTCCCGCAAGCCCCTGTAAGTTTGAGAGACCAGAACAAAGGTATTCACATGTGTTTATAAATTTGAGAGACCGGAGGAAATTACTTCCCCCTAAATTATTTTTCTGAGACCATGTCTATAATATTTTTTTGTTTTCAGTTACCTACATATTGTTCTTGGAGCCACCAGTAGAAGTGAGCTTTTCCTATACAAACACTTCATCAGAACTATATACTTAGGGAGATAGGAAAACATGTATGAGTATTTTACATAAATGTTAAAGCATAATGTTGATGTTGTCTATACATCGATCGAATGTTAAACATAATGCTGATGTCATCTAAACTCCGTTCCATCGAATGTCCATGCCATCTATACGAAATCTCATTCTCATTCTTCTTACCATATAACCAATGTAGCATGTATATTATTGATTTGGACATGAGTGTTTCATTATATATTCTAAAAATACAACATATCAGAGAAATATACTTTTTCTACAAAATACATCAAATAGAACTCAAAATCTACATCACAAATATAGAGATCAGCCACTATAACTTCTAGATAACTTCCCCCAAATTCTTAATAAATATTCTTAATATAATTACACATGATAAAATAGTCTTTTAGTAGCATTACATATGGCCTCAAGGTTTGCAATGGTTTACAGACACTCAAAAATATAAATTACACAAATAATTGCAAATCTAAAAGCTATTTGGCAACACCAAATGTAATAGTAAATATGCCCAACTCAAGACCAAATTTCTAGAATATAAAATGTTTGATCCTACTATGAAATAATAGAAACATTTGTTGAAATAAACTAATGAAATTAATCCCAATTCGTACATAGGAAAACTTTGTTAGAGATTTCACCTAGAAAAACCTTAAACTCTCATCCTTAGCCTTCCTAGAAACCTTTGAACTCTCCTTATTTAGTCTCCTTCTCTATAGGTTCGATAGCCTCTAGAAAATAGCAAAACAATGAGAAAATATCAAATCAATGAATGAGGAAAACTATACCAAACCCTCTAAATAACATGCATAACCAAAAATAGTGACTAAGAGGGGAGATAGCATTTTCAAGAATGTCACTTCCCTATCCACTTATCTTCATGCATATGTAGTTAAATTAAGTATGCACAAATGTAGTTTATATATGCAAAATAAATAAAAATGCAAATATTGGACTATGTATATGCATACTATTATGACTTCAAATGGAAAAATTAAACATTGGGAGTTAATTTTAAATATTATCATACAGTGATTTGCAATGGGTTCAAAGTATCATCTATTCTTTTTATGTCATATCAAATATATACTATAAGTACTCTCCATAGTATTTATTGAAGTAAGTCAGTTTTGAAGGGGCCATTTAAGCCCTATAAAACAAAAAATATAAAATCAAATTAGCCAAATAAAATAAAAAAGTATACAAAAATAGTGCACCAAATTTGTTGGATGAACCAACCTCAAAGAGGTTCCAAAATAAGAATCCTAGATAAAAAAAATATAAGAACCAAAACAACAAAGAAATAGAAAATAAAAGAAAATGCCACCAAAACCACAAGAACAAAGACACGAAACAATAGCCTCTTTATAACTAATGCAAGGACCATGAGATGTCCAATTAATTTACTTTTATCTCATCCTTCCCTTTTTTAAGTTTTACTTGCATTATATGTGGTTGTCAATTTGGACACTTTTGGGATTTCCAAAAATCCCCACCCTTAGAATTCTATATTCAATTCTAAAAAAAACCTATTGTAAATTATCTTGGCTCTCTTCTGCATTGGGCTCATAATTTTGGTTTTCTTTTCTTTTGAAAAAACTAAAAAACACAGTCTTTCCATTTAAGAACTTTGTCTTTTCAACATAGTAGCATCTTTATTTCTACTATAACAACAAACCTTCCCTATTGCACCAAATCCTCCATTTATTGATTGGGGACCTGCTTGTAATATCCTCATTGTGTTTAGTAGCTTTTCATGCTCTAAGACAATAGAAATACACTCCCACGTCAGCAAGAGGGTATTGGAGTCACCCTCGTACAAAATTTTATAGGACACATTAATACATTATATCTATCTTCCTAAAATTTATCAATCTTACTATAAGAAACCCTGTCTGTTTTGGTATTAAATCTTCAAGTGCAAATTATTATTTTAGATCATTGACATTTTCTCCAACACTGTGTATGCAAGTTATTAATAGAATAATTTATTTTTTTGGTGAATTGTATAGTGGACTCTCCTATCCATATATGGTTACTTTTTCTAAACAGTAAATAAGTAACTTTTACCTACCCCTAATTGTGTATTGCGTACTGTGATGAAATGATTGATCTTTTACAGTCTTCAAGAATAATCTTTACCATTGATTTCAATATTCTTATAAACTATCATGACTAATGGTTTGAATGTTGGACAGTGGATCCTCTATCATAGAGCCAACATATAAAGAAGTGTGAAATGACTTGAAAGAATTGTTCATCCAATTTGAAAGGTAATGAGAGTAAGTATATCATTGGTTGATAAGTTTGATAAGTTGATGAACATATGATGAATCTTGGAATTCAATCTTGTTAGATGTTTCAAACCTATCAAATTGTGAATCAGGTTTAGGCTTCCACAGAGAGAATGAGAGGCAAATATAGTCCTAATCTGTAAAATTGAGTGGTGTACCCAAACGGTGCAAAGAACGTCCTTCTACACCCCTAATTCTACAGAAGGTTCTTTGCATTGTTTGGGTGATACCACTCAATTATGAGTTCCCAAGGATTCTAAATTATGTAAGGGGTGTTTATTTGGTGATCCCTATATGTTTTTCCTCCACCTTCCATGAAGGTGACTACACTATTTGTATTTCCTTCTATAGGGGATTAGAATTATTTATAGCAAATGAATGAACCTCAATATTTTAGAATCCAAATTTTATGTCTCATCCCCTTCTCTCTTTAAAAGATATTTATTATTTTTATTTTTCTAGGTAAAGTGAGAGGGTTGTTGAGGCCTTGTTGGTAGCCTCTTTATCTTGAGATAAAGGTCTTTTTATGATCCATGCTCTTCTTATCATTATTTAATGTTTAGCATCCTACACCTACACAAACTCCAAGGGAAATTATTGACCAAAATCCATTCAAGGTTCACAAACTGATAATGAGGCATCTAACAAGATTAAAACTCTCTTCAATATTTATTAGGATCCATACTTGATCCAAGGCTCATATTTAACAACTTCTCATTCTTGAATCAAGGCTACAAACAACCCTTGCACTCCTATCTCTCCAAGGAAATAGAGAATCCTCAAATAACTTGTGACTAATCAAAACTCACCATCAAGTACTAGGATTTATGGAATTTCAACTAATAAATCAAAATTAAACCAAAATTTAAGACACTTCAAGAACAATCTCGATACACTCTGGATAGTTGATCACATATTGAAATAGAAAAAATCTGTTTGAAATGACTCCCAACTCACTTCTTCTGACCCTTCCAAGTTATTCATGTGGTTCCCAACTACACAAAATATATGTGGTTATATCTCTACTGACATAAAAAATAGAATGAATTCCAAAACATGAAAAGTACAGTCAATGAAATGTCTATTGTAGGCTAGAAGCTTAGAACATAAATTGGGCCTAACCTACATATGCCTCTTGGGGTTCCCTTGAGGAAAATAGACCTTGGTTCATGTGTAGCCCTCCTGAAACCTTCCACCATCCAAGCAGTACACTCCTTAACAAAAAATCCCAAATACAACTTACTGTTGATGTCATGCCTTAAATTGTCATGTCAAAAATAATCAACTTGTTGTCTGATCAGTATCGGAAATGGGGACTAATTAAATCAAAATTAATTAGAAAGGAATCATTTATAACCATTACCACATGTTCCTCCACCATCTCCATTTAGAAAACTTAAATTAAACAGTAAAAAATACTCAAATCTGCAAGCACCAACCCATACTCTCTGAACAATACCTATAAAATGGCTTCAAGATTATATGTCCTTCATCTCCATGTGCACTCCAAATCATATGAAGGTTCTTGAAATATTCAAGGGAAAATATAAATGCTTTTCCAAACCACACAAATTCATGTTACAATGAAATGAGAGGCTAACAATGATTGTCAATGTCAAGGGACAATTTGACATTGATATGTGAAATTAGTGGCTTAAACAATTTAAAATCATTTGCATATATTTTAGAAGGAACATTTAGATTCTTTGATACCTTATTAAACTTATAGAAATCATATAAAGGTCAAACTTGTTTACAATTAATCAAAACACTTCAATTTACTATCACATGTAATAGGATTCACCATACCAAGTCTGCTGTGGCATCCATTTTCTCCTAGTAGAAAAAGTCATTCAATATGAGACCAAAACTCATTTCAAAGCTCCTTAAAAATACTAGTCAATTTCATAGTTTCAAGAATTTTAGATGGTTCAAATGAAAGTTATCAATTATTTTGTCATCATACCCTTATGAATGAGTGTTTCAATGTTGTTTTGAAAGAATCAGATCAATCTATCTCCACATCGAATGGATAGACTTAAAATCACATCCAAAATGTAGCTAATTCATTATATTTCAAATGCCAATTGGTTTTAGACTGAGATTAATCCAACAAAGTGAGGAATGTGCCTCTGATCAACAATAAAATGTGACTGTCATAAAAATAGTCAGAAATAAGGAACAAAACATCATTTTATTCATTAGTTCGCTCATCAACTATACATTCCCCCTTATGCACGACAAAGAAAACATATCTAAACTCACAACATTGGTTGGTTGGTTAAAACCAACCCAAATCACCTTAAGACCATAACTGTTTGTAATTTTGCTTAATTTTGGCTTTGACAACATAATGGAAATTTTGACATTTCACTTAATACTTTATATGTGTACTTCTTAACACAGAATATAAATCATAATAGATCTTCTCATACTATAGGGGCATCCCCAACCTCATTTTACATGTTGAGCCTATATTAGCAATGGATTTGCAAGAAAATTTGCTCAACAACTTTTGTTGTAAATTGATAATTTTTGACAAATTGATGTGAAACTTGACCAACCTCTACAAAAACATTAATTTTTTTACGAAGTTATAATTATTTTTCTGATCCAACCTCCATGTCTTATTTGAAGTAGACAACAATTAGACTAGTAGCTATAATAGCTAAGGGTGTTCTAGAAGGAGATGCTAAGCAATGAGGAATCCACTTGTATTGTGATATTCTAAATGTAGAATTAACTAGTAAAATTTCCTTATGTTTCATGGCTTGTATTGTGATATTTTTAAATGTGGAATTAACTAGTAAAATGTACTTATGTTTCATGGTACCATTTCACTGCTAGTGGCTTAGGTCTCTCCATGGTAGAAATATAGAGATGAACCACTATAACTTGTAGATAACTTCCCCCAAATTCTTAAGAAATATTCTTAATATAATTACACATGATAAAATAGTCTTTTAATAGCATTACATATGGCCTCAATGTTTGCAAGGGTTTACATCCACTCAAAAATATAAATCACACAAATAATTGCAAATCTAAAATCTATTTGGCAACACCAAATGTAATAGTAAATATGCCCAACTCAAGACTAAATTTCTAGAATATAAAATGTTTGATCCTACTATGAAATAATAGAAACATTTGTTGAAATAAACTAATGAAATTAATCCCAATTCGTACATAGGAAAACTTTGTTAGATATTTCACCTAAAAAAACCTCAAACTCTCATCCTTAGCCTTCCTAGAAACCTTTGAGCTCTCGTTATATAGTCTCCTTCTCTATAGGTTTGATAGCCTCTAGAAAACATCAAAACAATGAGAAAATATCAAGTCAATGAATGAGGAAAATTGAACCAAACCCTCTAAATAACATGCATAACCAAAAATCATGACCAAGAGGGGAGATAATTTGCATTTTCAAGAATGTAACTTCCCTATCCACTTATCTTCATGCATATGTAGTTAAATTAAATATGCACAAATGTAGTTTATATATGCACAATAAAAAAATGCAAATATTGGACTATGTATATGCATACTATTATGACTTCAAATGGAAAAATTAAACATTGGGAATTAATTTTAAATATTATCATACAATGATTTGCAATGGTTTCAAAGTATGATCTATTCTTTTTATGTCATATCAAATATATACTATAAGTACTCTCTATAGTATTTATTGAAGTAAGTCAGTTTTGAAGGGCCCATTTAAACCCTATAAAACAAAAAATATAAAATCAAATTAGCCAAATAAAATAAAAAAGTATACAACAAAAGTACAACAAATTTGTTGGATGAACCAACCTCAAAGAGGTTCCAAAACACGAATCGTAGATAAAAAAATATAAGAACCAAAACAACAAAGAAATAGAAAATAAAAAGAAAATGCCACCAAAACCACAAGAACAAAGACACAAAACAATAGCCTCTTTATAACTAATGCAAGGACCATGAGATGTCCAATTAATTTACTTTTATCTCATCCTTCCATTTTTTTAGTTTTACTTGCATTATATGTGGTTGTCAATTTGGACACTTTTGGGATTTCCAAAAATCCCCACCCTTAGAATTCTATATTCAATTCTAAAAAAACCCTATTGTAAATCATCTTGGCTCTCTTCTGCATTGGGCTCATAATTTTGGTTTTCTTTTCTTTTGAAAAAACTAAAAAACATAGTCTTTCCATTTAAGAACTTTGTCTTTTCAACATAGTAGCATATTTATTTCTACTATAAGAACAAACCTTCCCTGTTGCACCAAATCCTCCATTTATTGATTGGGGACCTGCTTGTAATATCATCATTGTGTTTAGTAGCTTTTCATTCTCTAAGACAGTAGAAATACACTCCCACATTAGCGATAGGGTATTCGAGTCACCCTCGTACAAAATTTTATAGGACACATTAATACATTATATCTGTCTTCCTAAAATTTATAAATCTTACTATAAGAAACCATGTCTGTTTTGGTATTAAATCTTCAAGTGCAAATTATTATTTTAGATCATTGACATTTTCTCCAACACTATGTATGCAAGTTATTAATAGAATAATTTCTTTCTTGGTGAATTCTATAGTGGACTCTCCTATCCATATATGGTTACTTTTTTTAAACAGTAAATAAGTAACTTTTACCTATCCCTAATTGTGTATTGCGTACTGTGATGAAATGATTGATCTTTTACAGTCTTCAAGAATAATATTTACCATTTATTTTAGTATTCTTATAAACTATCATGACTAATGGTTTGAATGTTGGACAGTGGATCCTCTATTATAGAGCCAACATATAAAGAAGTGTGAAATTACTTGAACAAAGTGTTCATCCAATTTGAAAGGTAATGAGAGTAAGTATATCATTGGTTGATAAGTTTGATAAGTTGATGAACATATGATGAATCTTGGAATTCAATCTTGTTAGATGCTTCAAACCTATCAAATTGTGAATCAGGTTTAGGCTTCCATAGAGAGAATGAGAGGCCAATACTATCCTGATCTATAAAATTGAGTGGTGTACCCAAATGGTGCAAAGAACATCCTTCTGCACCCCTAATTCTACAGAAGGTTCTTTGCATTGTTTGGGTGATACCACTCAATTATGAGTTCCCAAGGATTCTAAATTATGTGACGGGTGTTTATTTGGTGATCCCTATATGGTTTTCCTCCACCTTCCATGAAAGTGAATACACTATTTTATTTCCTTCTATAGGGGATTAGAATTATTTATAGCAAATGAATGAACCTCAATATTTTAGAATCCAAATTTTATGTCTCATCCCCTTCTCTCTTTAAAAGATATTTCCTATTTTTATTTTTCTAGGTAAAGTGAGAGGGTTGTCGGGGCCTTGTTGGTAGCCTCTTTGTCTTAAGATAAAGGTCTTTTTATGATCCATGCTCTTCTTATAATTATTTAATGTTTAGCATCCTACACCTACACAAACTCCAAGGGAAATTATTGACCAAAATCCATTCAAGGTTCACAATATGATAATGAGGCATCTAACAAGATTAAAACTCTCTTCAATATTTATTAGGATCCATACTTGATCTAAGGCTCATATTTAACAACTTCTCATTCTTGAATCAAGGATACAAACAACCCTTGCACTCCTATCTCTCCAAGGAAATAGAGAATCCTCAAATAACTTATGACTGATCAAAACTCACCATCAAGTACTAGGCTTTATGGAATTTCAACTAATAAATCAAAATCAAACCAAAATTTAAGACACTTCAAGAACAATCTCGATACACTTTGGATAACTGATTACATATTGAAACAGAAAAAATCTGTTTGAAATGACTCCCAACTCACTTCTTCTGACCCTTCCAAGTTATTCATGTGGTTCCCAACTACACAAAATATATGTGGTTATATCTCTACTGACACAACAAAATAGAATTAATTCCAAAACATGAAAATTACAGTCAATGATATGTCTGTTGCAGACTAGAATCTTAGAACATCAATTGGGCCTAACCTACATATGCCTCTTGGGGTTCCTTTGAGGAAACTAGACCTTGGTTCATGTGTAGCCCTCCTAAAACCTTCCACCATCCAAGCACTACACTCTGTTGGAATAGTCCCAAGGATAATTTGGAGGGGGGGGGGGGTGAATTAGTTATCAGTCAATTTAATTCTTTTCTCTTTCTTTAATGTAATTTGATATAAAGTAAATGCACATTCAAATAACACAATAGAGTACTCAACAATTTGATTACGGGGAAACCAAATAGGCAAAAACCCCGATGGGAATTAGCACCCACAAATAATTGCACTAGTTTATAATGATCCATGTTAGAAGATCTTACAACCCTGTTAGGAGTTGATTTTTACAATGCAAGAAGTACAGAGACCTAGTTAAAGGTCGAACCCTGTTAGGAGTCTTTTACAGATAACCCTGTTAAGGGTGAGGACTCACTGTCCAATAGCTCACTGCTAAGATGGTGAAGGCTACAACCTTCAGTATAATAGATATACACTATATCTGGTAAATAAACTATTTGAGTAGACCTGCTATCTTGATCAATTCCAATGAATTGCATTCAACTTCTGTTTCTTCACATAGATCTTCAATTTATTCTATCTGATTTTCTGCTCTTCTCTATCTATTCTTCTTCACAACATTTTTGACACTTAGTGAACATAACTGAACTATTATATGTATCTTCACCAAGGATAAAGTCATGACGGTATCTGGAAACACTTCATCAACTTAATAGACGCAATGCTTCACAAAGTCACCTTTACCAAATTAACTCTAACATCAAGATTCTATTGAAACATGTTTAGCACCTTTGGATAATTATCTTTAACTCATAACTTAACATGAATACAAACACACATATCCCGAAGATAGGCACAACTCAAGAAACACTGTATTTACATCGGCTCCTTAACAGATAAACTCCAGAAACTGTAACTGCCATAACTAATTAATCATAACTCAACTGAAACTGCATATCTGACTCGGTGTGAATGCACATAGAAACTATAACATTTATACACCATATAAATAAACATGCATAGCTCCAAAGCATATGTACTGATAATTGCATATAGGATACCTACTATATATTATATGTTGTCATGAATGGAAAACATACAATCAATTATTTGCACAGAAACAAATCTCCAAAAATCTCCCTCTTTGACATTGATAGAAACATATGATATCATCAACTCAAAGTGTCTTCCTTCTTTTTACAATCTTCTCAATATCCTTAGCAAAGGTTCCTCTTCAATGCTGATGATCTGTATACTCCCCCAGAGTATATGCTCCCCCTTACTAATACTCCCCCTTTGACATCAATGACAAAGGGTGTTAAACACCATTAAGCATAGGTACTACTCTAGAAGTAAAGTAGTCAACCATTCATCAGTCACCAAGGACTTATGTTCTTGCTGCAAGTTCTAATCAGACTCAGGAAATGGAATTACTCCCAACTTCTCCCTGAGATACTCAAAAGTATCTTTTGATAGAGGCTTTGTAAAAATATCTGCTAGTTGTTCTTTAGTGCTTACATAATCCAACTTTACTTCTTTGTCTGCAAATTTTTCTCTTAGGAAGTGGTATTTAATCTCAATGTGTTTTGTCTTTGCATGCATCACAAGGTTCTTTGACATATTGATAGTACTAGTGTTGTCACAGTGAATAACAATAGGATAATCAATCTAAATACCAAAGTCCTTAATCATCTGTTTGATCCAAACCAATGTTGAACAATTCAATGTTGCTGCAACATACTCAGCTTCTGCTATTGACTGAGAGATACAATTCTTCTTTTTACTTGTCCAAGTGACCAATCTATCTCCAAGAAATACTTCTCCTTCTGATGTGCTCTTTCTTTCATCAACACAACCTACCCAATGTGAATCTGTATACACATGAAGTTGTATGTTCTCTGAGTTAGGATACCATAAACCATAGTCTATAGTTTCGTTTAGGTATCTGAATATTCTTTTTATTTCCATTAGATGATTTTTCTTGGGTTCAGCTGCAAATCTTCCAACAATGCCAACTGCATTACAAATGTCATGTCTAGATTGAGTTAGATATATGAGTTTTCCAATCATAGACTTGTATAGGGTCTTGTCAACTACTATAGAATCATCATGTTTAGAAAGATTGCATCCTGTTATCATGGGGGTGCTTACTGGTTTTCAATCTTCCATCTTGAAGGTCTTCAATATCTCCTCCACATACTTAGACTAATTTATGAATATGCCTTTGTCTGTTTGTTTTACCTTCAATCCAAGAAATTAATTGATAGGTCCAATCATGCTCATTTCAAATTCACTTTTCATTTCTTTGGTGAAATATACACTAAGTTTGTCATTACCTCCAAAGATAATGTCATCAACAAAAATAGAAACAAGTAGTAGTCCTTCATCTGTCTCTTGTATAAATAAATTACAGTCTGCTACTCCTTTTCTGAATCCTATCTTTGTTAAGTAACCATCAAGTCTCTCATACCACACTCTTGGGGCCTATTTAATTCCATAAAGTTTCTTCTTTAATCTGCATACCATGTCTGGTTTATCTGAAAGTTTGAATCCTTCAGGCTACTCTATGTAGACTTCTTCCTTCAAGTCACTGTTCAGAAATACTGATTTGACATCCATTTGATATACCTTAAAGTTCTTGAATGTTGCATAGGCCAAAAACAACTTGATAGCTTCAAGTCTGCTCACAGGGGCAAATGTATCAGTGTAGTCTATTCCTTCTCTCTGCGGATATCCTTTGCTTACTAATCTTGCTTTGTTCCTTACCACTCTGCCTTCTTCATTCATTTTGTTCCTGAATATCCACTTAGTTCCAATCACGTTCTTGTCATGAGTTCTAGGGACCAGTTCCCATGTTTCATTATTGATTATTTGATCTAATTATTCTTTCATGGCACTTTTCCAATCTGAATCTTTGCACGCATCTTCAACACTTAAGGGTTCAATCTGTGAAAGTAAGCATACTTCTTCATCAGTGGTTGAACCTTTTGCTCTAGATCTTGTCAAGACTTTTGCACTCTGATCTCCAATGATATCTTCCTTAGAGTGGTATTTGGATGTGTATCTTGAATTCTTAGGAGTGATATTTTCATCTATAATATGTGATTCTTCTTCACTTGGTTCAGGATAGTTACATGAAACATCAATACAGTCAAACATTTCTTCAATAACTATGTCCTTATTGATGGGTATGGGCTCATCTTCAATCATGGGAGCATAGTCATAATATATTTCTTGAATCATAAACTTCTCATCAATCTTCACATGAGTACTTTCAATGATCTTTTTTAATCTTAGATTGAAACATCTATAGGCTTTGCTTTTAGTAGAGTAACCAATAAAAATACCTTCATTGCTTCTAGCATCAAACTTACCAATGCTATCATCTCTCTTGATGTAGCACTTTCTTGCAAAGATTCTAAATTATTTTATAGTAGGTACATTACCAAACCAAAGTTCATAAGGTGTCTTATCTGCACCTAGTCTACATTGTATTCTATTGATAGTGTAAACTGTTGTATTGACTACATCTCTCCAGTAGGTATGGGCAACCTTTCCTTCAATCATGATAGTGCACACTGTGTCAAGTATTATCATGTTCCTCCTTTCTGCTATCCCATTCTATTGAGGGTTTCTAGGTGCACTTAACTATCTTTTGATTCCATGTTCTTCACAGTAGTCATAAAACTAGTCAGAGGTGAATTCTCCTCCTCTATCAGATCTCAAACATTTTATCTTTAATCCAGATTCATTCTCAACCTTAGCTTTGAATACTTTGAACTTCTCAAAAGATTCATATTTTTATTTTAAGAACGCAACCCACATCATCCTTGATAAATCATCAACAAACAAAATAAAATACCTTTCTCCATAGTATGATCTTGTTTGAGTAGGTCCACATAGGTCTATATGTATCAGATCTAATTTGTTTTCTGTAGAGTTTTGTTTTCTCCTGAATGAGGTTCTCACATGCTTCCTTATCACACATTCCCTACACATGGTGTCAACTGATCTTCCAATGCTAGGAAGGTCTCTTACTGCCTTTACATTACTTATCTTGACTATGTTGTCAAAATTTATGTGACAAAGTCTCTTGTGCCATAGCCAGTTGTCATCTACTTTTTCAACAAAACAACTTACTTCTGAGTTGAGATGAAAAAAATTACCTTTGGTCTTTGAGCCTGATGCAATCATGTATCCTTCTTTGTTGTTAATGATGCACTGTTTGTTTTTGAATTCCAAATGATATCCTTTATCAAGCAACTTTCCAACACTTAGTAAGTTATGATGCAAACCATCAACATAGAGAACATCATCTATCTTGTTCTATCCATCTAGGGTGATAGAACCTCTGCCTATGATAGGTTTGGGAGTGTTATCTCCAAATCTAACCATGCCACCTTTTTAATTTTCCAAATGTACGAATATGTCTTTGTCTCCTGTCATGTGGTGTGAACATCCGCTATCAATGATCCAGTCAGTTTTGATGTCAGCTTTTGAAACTAATGCTAATTACTGTTCTTTTTCTTCATCTTCTTTGTCCATTTCTTCAAGAATCTTCTCAATGTCTTTAATGGAAACAAATCCAATTTCATCTTCTCCTGATTAATCATCAGTTACACCATCCTCAGCATAATAACATTCTTTAGTGTACTTAGGTTTGTAATTTGATCTGAATTTCTTGACTCTTGTAGGACACTTGGATGCAAAGTGACCAACTTTGTTGTATGAGAAACATTTGAATGGTAGTTGTCCTTCATATTTCCCTTTACCTTTCATTTCCTTCTTGGAAATCATAGCAATGATTTCTTCTAGTTTTGTATCCACATCTTCATTGTTACTAGAGCTGCTTATGGATTTCTTGTTGTGGACTGTGGCTTTGAAGGCTGTCTCACTTTTAGGTTTTGTCTTCAATCTGGATATTTCAAATGCAAATATTTTGCTGATCAAGGTTTCCCTCTTGAAGTCTTTTGAAAATTGCATAGTCTCATCTAGGATATTGATCTTGCTCTCATAGTCTTCTGTCAATGTGGTCATTAATTTGTCCATTATATCTTCCTCTGATATTTCTCTTCCATTGTTTCTTATACCTGATACTGCTTCATTAATCCTCTGATTGTAAGCTCTGATGTTTTCTTCAGGTAACATCTCTAAATTTTTGTATCTTTTCTTCCATGTTTTTCTGCGTGCATTCTTTTCTTGGATGTCTCCTTCAAACATATCTTCTAAGTATTTCCAAATAGAGTATGCTTTATCTATCTTCTTGATCTCAGAAAATTCATTGTCAGATAGGGCACTAATTAGGGCTTCTTTGGCAATTGCATTATTAGTGACCACTTCCTTTTGTTTCATATTAGAGTCATCAGCTGCAAGATCTTTCAAGGTGGGAATTTCAACTTCTTGAGTGGCAATCTCATAGATCTCAAATCCAACACACTGAAGATGTGTTATCATTTTGTTCTTCCAATCAAGATAGTTTTC
>MU225967.1:2975634-3004006 GCA_018584345.1 Thuja plicata | reverse complement strand
TCTTTTAAATCCTCTAACAAGGTCACACCTAACAATGTGTTTGTAACCTTTAACAGGGTTGGCTCTTCACCGAGCTCACTTTAGAAGAGTGAAAATTTTGGGTTACCGGTCCCAAGTGGTTTTTCCCCTAACAGGGTTTCCACGTTAAAAATCCATGTGTCTATGTGTTTATGAGTCATTACTTTAGTGTTTTGCATTACACATAACTAATCTAGATTGATCGGTATACACTAATCTATTTACTATTTTTTGGTAAATTGAAAGACTGCTATTCAGTAAACATTAAGAATAAGGTTTAACAAAGCACTCTGACCAGTAGTTATTTGATAAGTATATTTGAAGGCATACATCTTGTAGGACTGAAGATAAATAGAGGCTTAGTATTGTGGTACTAAGTTTTTGGGTTGATTAATTGGAATATTTTTGAGGCCACTAATTCACCCCCCCTCCCCTCTCAGTTGTTACTAACAATTGGTATCAGAGCTTGTGTGCTTAGAAAGGGAGTTTAACAACTCAAGAAAAAGATCACAAGATGAACAAACGAGATATGCCCAAGTTGAATAAAGACAACTTTGCATCATGGCAAAGTAGAATAAGGCTCCACCTATCAGGTATTGGTAATGATGTTACTAAACACCTTGATACTGAACATGTGTTGCCTACAGGACCTCATACTCTTGAAAAATTAAGAGAAAAGCATGAGGATAAATGCATGATGATAGAACTTGCTTCCTCACTCTCTGAAGTTGAGTTTGAAGATGTCAAAACCTACACCTCTACAAAGAAAATGTGGGATAAGTTGAAGCTAGTACATGGAGGAGATGCTAATATACTAAGAGCCAAGGTAGAAAGCCTAAGAGGGACGTTTGATGACGTAAGGATGAAAGAAGGAGAAAACATCACTCAGTATAGGTGTAGAATCAAAGTAGTCAATGCTATATGAGGAGTTGGAGGTGTACTTGAAGAGGAGACAGTGGTAAGTAAAATCTTAAGAACCTTATTACCTGTATATGTTATTAGAGTTTCTGCTATTCAAGAAATGAGAGTAGTTGCAAACAATATAGTTACTCTAGATATTCTAATAGGTAGACTAATTTCATTTGAGATGAATAACTTTGATAATAGTGCCTTACCATATATAGAATCTATATTCAAATATTCTTTTAAAATAAGTAAGTCAAGTCATAGACACACTATGAGGAATGATAGTGAAAGTGATAATGAGGATCAAGGACTTGATGAGATTGAAGCACTAATGGCAAGAAGAATCCAGAGAGGCAAATGTAGATACAAAGGTAAATTACCACTTGTATGTTTTAATTGTAAAGAGGTTGGACATTTTGCTACAAGATGTCCTAATAGAAGAAAAGATGATAGAAGTAATGACAGAACATATGAAAAGAAGTTTGACTGAGGTGATAACAGATATTACCGAAGCAACCGACAAACTAAAAGAAGTGATACCCGAGACTACAAGGAAAATGGAAAGAAAGCTTGTTACCTAGCTGAGAACAGAGCTGATGATACTAACACTGAACCTAAAGAAGACATTGAGATGGCATTTGTAGCCATGAAGGATGATTCAGATGAAGAAGAAGAAAGGTATGTAGAAACTGCACTCATATCTAAGGTTAGTAAGAATGATGTCTCGATCATAGATACTGGCTGCACTCACCACATGACTGGTGATAAGAAAAAGTTTGAAACTTTTGAATACTATAATGGTGGTTCAGTAAGAATGGGTAATGACACACCTTGTCTAGTTGAAGGTAAAGGAACCATAATATTGAATAACCTGATCAACTGTGAAAATGTTTACTGGGTAAAAGAACTGAATTATAATCTATTAAGTGTTTCACAGTTGAACAATACAGGTCACCGAGTAGCATTTGAAAATAAGAAGGCAAAGATCTTTAATGAATTAGGAAGGTTGATCAAAAATGGTGAGCATACAAAAGGTAACCTTTTCTATCTTGATGATATTAATGACACATGCTTAATGGCTAGAAATGAAGACATATGGTTGTGGTGTTGGAAACACTGAGAGGGGGGTGAATCAGTGTTTAACTAATTATTCTATTTCAAAAATTTGAATCATAAATCGAATAGACAACATATGAAGCATAATACAATAACTCATAACACCATATATGTTTACAGGGAAACCTTGATCAGAGGAAAACCCCGGTGGGAATTGTAGAAGTTGAGAAATCCAACTTCACAGCTTGCCAAGAACTCCTGCATGCAAATACCTGATGCTGAATGGAAACCAGAGAGACAGAAGCGAGGGTTTGGAAAATCTCAGCAGAGTGAGAGAAAAATTATTATTTCCCAAAAATTAAGTACAATAATTACAAAAGTTGCATATAAGGTGACAAACCCTAAAGCCGGAGAAAGCTAGGTTTGTGTATTTAATAATTAATAAACATATTAATTATTATGCACCTACAAATGACAAGCTTAAGTGAATAGAATAATAGTTAGCTTTAATAATTAAACTGAAGTGATTTAATTATAAAGGCAAATGAACTATTACTCTAACACCCCCCCTTAAGTGAAGCTTAGGAGGAAACTAACCTAGCACAGCTATGAAAGCAAAATAAATGGGTCTCGGCAACAAGGCCTGATTAGGTACCCAACTACAAAGAAATCTCTGTAAAATGGGGAAATAGAGAAAACCCAGTGGGAAAAACTCTACCCCAAAAAGAGATACACAACATGCTGAAAAAAAATGAAGGAAGGAAGGCCTCAACAAGACCCCCCAAGGACAACTTTCTTCACCCCAAGCATAGAACACAACTGAAGATAGCACGGAGATGCAAAAGGTTTGGTGAAGATGTCAGCAACCTGCGCGTCAGTGGGAATGTACTCCAAAGAGAGAACACCATCCTAAATCTGCTAATAGATGAAATGCATATGAAGCTTAATGTGTTTAGTGTGCTGATGCTCCACTAGGTTGTGGGAAATGTGAATAGCACTCTGATTATCGCACCACAGAACAGTGGGATGATCAGGAGGAAAACCAAACTCAGTCATCAATTGTCAAAGCCATAAAATCTCCTGACTAGCATGCACTGCCACTCTATACTCAACCTCTGTAGATGAAAGTGCGTGAGCATTCTACTTCTTGCATGACCATGTGATAGGTCCAGAGCCAAGACAAAAGACAAAGCTAGAAGTAGACTTCCGATCATCAACATCACCAGCCCAATTTGAGTCAATGTAGCCAACAATGTGAGGAGCCCCTGATGTGTAATGAATGCCAAACATAAGTGTGCCCTGAATGTATCTCAAAATGCACTTGGTAGCTTGCCAATAACTCTCATGAGGCTCATGTGAGAACTGAGAGACTAGGCCAACTGCAAAGGAGAGATCAGGATGAGTGTGTGTCAGATACAACAAACTGCCAACCAACTGCCGATACAATGTAGCATCCATTGAAGGTGAAGTGCAAGAGGTAGACAAAGTAACATCTGACTAAAAAGGTGTGGGAGAAGGCTTGAAATCAAGCATATCAAAGCACTGAAGCATGTCAAGAGCATACTTCTACTGGTAAAAAAAGATCCCAGCAGGGGACTGAACAATCTGTAGACCCAGAAAGAAGTGTAGTAGACCAAGGTCTATCATCTCAAACTGCTTCATCAATGCATACTGAACATCCTGAATCATAGAAGATGAGCTACCTGTGATGAGGAGATCATCGAGATATAGCACAAGGATCAAAACCTCATCCTCAAGATGTTGAAAGTAGACTGTAGGATCAGAATGATAGCATGTGAATCCTATAGAAAGTAGAAAGGAGTCCATCTTCTCATACCAAGCCCAAGGGGCCTGTTTGAGACCATACAAAGAATGCCAAAGTCTGCAAACCAAGGAGGAATCCTACACAAAGCCCTGAGGCTGCTCCATGTAAATCTCCTCACTGAGATCACCGTGCAAGAAAGCACTCTTCACATCCATCTTAAAAATGGGCCATCCCTGAGAAGCTGCGAGGGATAAGACAAGGCGAATAGAGTTCATCTTGGCGATAGGGGCAAATGTCTCAGTGTAATCAATACCATCAACCTGTGAAAACCCCTTTGCAACAAGACATGCCTTGTACTTATCAATAGAACCATTAGTAGCAAACTTAGTATGATACAACCACTTGCATCACACTAACTTTCTTCCCTTAGGAAGAGAACAAAGATCCCAAGTGTGATTCTTCATCAAAGAAGAATACTCCTCCTCCATAGCACTGTCCCACTCAGTATGTCCTGTCGCTACCCCAAATTTCTGAGGATCACCACAAATAGCATGACTCAAAAGACTAGAACCTGCAATATGAGACCAGGTGCGACAGGAAGTGGAAGGGTCACCAGCCAGAGATCTTGTAGCATCAACTGTAACACGAGCCCATCTAGGCATCTATGGAGGATCCTGTGGTGGAGGTAAATGGGGATCACCAAGATCATCATCTTGAAACAAAGCTGGAAGAGATGAGGGAGTATTGGTAAGTGAAGTAGACTCTGGAAGCGGGGTATCTACTGCAGGAAGGCGCTCGTCAAACTGGACATCCTGTCGAAATAGAACCTCTCTGGAATCAGGATCAAACAACCTGTATGCCTTAACATCCTCACAATAGCCAACAAAAATGAGTTGTCAGCTCTTCTACTCCATTGCTCTCCTCTAAGCGTTAGGCACAAATGCCCATGCTTCACTACTAAAAACTCAGAATGAAGATACATCAGGCTTGACATGAGACCAAGCCTCCTTAGGAGTCATATGTCAAACTGCCTTGTGAGGCGTCTGATGCTAAATATAGTTGGCATAATTGACTACCTCTTCCCAAAAGGACGAATCCATGGACTTGGACTGTATCATAAAATTAGCCATCTCCTGAAGTGTTCTGTTCTTTCTCTCGGCCACACCATTCTGCTGAGGGGTGTAGGGCACTGAAAACTGATGTTGAATACCATGTTCAGAGAAAAAATCCCTGAACGCTTGGTTCACATACTCCCCCCCATTATCTGTGCATATCCCGCAAATAGAAAGGCAAGATTTCTTCTCCACAAAAGTCTTAAAGACTCAAAATGAATCAAAGACATCAGACTTGTACTTCAAAAAGTACACCCATGTGCGCCTGGAGAAGTCATCAATGAAAGTGAGCACATATCTGGCACTAGAAAAAGGAGTGGGAAATGACATGAGGTCACTATGAATCAACTCCAATGGTGCCAAAGCACGAGTAGCTCATCCCTGAGGAAAAGGATCCCTATGTTGTTTTCCAAGAACACAACCCTGACAAACCCCATCAGTGCAAGTAATCTGTGGAAGCCCAAGAACAAGTGCCTGTGTGCTCATTTGCTGAAGATATCTGTAATTGACATGGCCCAAACACTCATGCCAAAGTCTTCTCACTAAATCTGCATGTGCTATAAGATAGGAACCTATGCCAGCAGAAGACTCAAACCCAATATCAAATCTGTATAGTCGGGATGCAGCGTCAACACTCCTAGTAGCCACAATCATCTCAGAATCATGTAAGTCCTGAATAACCACATCATGTGGTGAGAACTCAACTGTCTTACCAGAGCCAGAGTGGCAAATCTGATAGATAGACAGAAGGTTTGTCGAAATGTCATGGACAAAGAGAACATCCTGAAGAGAACCCCCATCTAATGCAACAAAACTAGAACCCAAAATAGAAAGATTAGATGAGTTCCCAATAGAAATCTATGAAGTAGAACAAGGGGAAAGTGAGGTGACCAACTGCTGAGTGTGAGTCATGTGGTGAGAAGCACCAGAATCAAGAATCTAGGTGGGCCCTGAAATCATTGCTCATACAGTAAGAGCATGACTTTTCCCTGCAGGGGAGGATGTGGACTGAGGAGTTGAAATGTGATGCTCCTGCAAGGCTTCCTCTAAAGCCTCCAAATGTTTCCAACACCTAGAAATCGGATGTCCATCCTTGCCACAAAAGCTATAGGTCTCAACTAATTTCTTCTTAGTCTTGGAGGTAGACTCAGTAGACTTCAAAGAAGATTTACCCTTGGAAGGGTTAGCTGGAGGTTTTGAATCATTTTTTTGTGCAGATTTGGAGGAAGACACATTGCCTGTGGAATATTTCTTTGGTTTTCCTTTCTATTTTGGTTTCCCCTATGAAGACTGAGCAACCAATGCTTGGCTAGAAGAGCTAGATGCATCCATCTGTTGGATCTTTGCATGTTCTCGTGTCAACCGATAACAGAATGTCTCAAAAGAAATCATGGTGTGTCTAGCACCCAAAGCATCCATGGTGATGTAGAAAGTGGAAGAGAAGATCTAATACTGTCCTCGCAACTTTGAGAGTATCAAGAAGATACACTCATCATCTATCTTAGTTTTCCCACATCCCTGCAAAACTTAGCGCAGAGACTTGAACTTCATCAAGAAGTCCTTAATGGTGGGAAAGCTGGTAGGTGTCAAAGTGGTCAGCTCTGCATCAAGCTATAGTGCTCAGAACTCATTCACTGTGCCAAACAAATCTTAAAACTTGCCCCAAATGGCCCTAGGAGTTGTCAACCCATCCAAGTGAAAGAGGAGACTGTCAGAAATGTTTAGTGCAATCAAGCCCATGGCTTCATCCATTTTGTTCCTGTGCTAAAGAATCTCAAAAGGACACTAGAGGACAGGTTGATTTTCATCTAGGCATGACCATAAGCCACGTGACATGAGTAGCCTGGTCATGTGTGCTTTCCAGGTGTGGTAATTGTGTGGTGTTAGCTAGGCCACAGAGGGGTCTGACATTGAGAGAAGAAAAAGATAGAAGTAGAAGGGTCATTTTCTGAAAGTAAATGACAGAAAGAAAAATCACCCCCCACAAAGTATAATTATAACCCCCGTACAATAAAGAATCAATTACTGAAAGCACAAAAAACTAGGAAAAAACCTGAACGCCAAATGCAGAGAGGGAGGAAAATGAAGCCTCTACTTCAACACAAAAAATAGGAGCTCAAACAGCTAAATCAACAAACAAGACTAGCATCATCACATCTAGCTTCGAAACACCTTTCTAGCGATATTTTGTTTTTCAAAAATGGACACTGTATGCCAAAGATATGGTCAAAAAACCAAGTGCTCCTCCAAAAGATGATTCTCTAGAAAAATAAAGAGACGGAAAAAAATTTGACGTTCAAACGCCCGTCACTGTCCACGAGCAAAAAATTGACAGTCGTCAAGGCTGTCGCCAGAAAAAAATTTCGGTCACCAGAAAATTTAAAATTCTACCAGAAAAAAAAAATTCTGGTCGCTGACGTCACCGATGATGTTAGCACCATACTCTGCACTGTGCAGGTGACTGACCAGTGGTGGAGGGAGGAGAACCGATGGCAGACTGGTGGAGAACCGGCAGCTCCCGGGTGGCTCCCAAGCGTAGCACCGCTGGTGGGTGGCGCGCCGGTGGGGGGTCGAGCCGCGGTGGCAGCAGGGTGGCGCCGGGGTGGCGCGATGGCGGCGCGCCCCGGTTGTGCTCTGTGCGCACCAAAAAATATGAAAAAAATGTTTTTTTTATTTTTTTTATTTTTTTCTCGAAAATTGTGCTCATACGACCTTAGAGGTCAATTTTTTTCTCTAGGGTCACTGTGACCAAAAACAATAAAGTATAGGTATTTTGACTCTCCTAGGCCTTCTGAACGCAATGGTGGAGTCTGTTTTTGCTCAAATGGCTCCAAAAAATGGTGCCTCCTTCAAAGTGACAGAAAAATCCCATAAAAGTTGTGGCTGTCATCTTTGAATAACGGCTTCAAAAACCTTCAAACCAGGCAGTGGCAGGGTGGCTCTTATACCATGTAGAAGTTGAGAAATCCAACTTCACAGCTCGCCAAGAACACCTGCATGCAAATACCTGATGCTGAATGGAAACCAGAGAGATAGAAGTGAGGGTTTGGAAAATCTCAGCAGAGTGAGAGAAAAATTATTATTTCCCAAAAAGTAAGTACAATAATTACAAAAGCGGCATATAAGGTGAGAAACCCTAAAGCTGGAGAAAGCTAGGTTTGTGCATTTAATAATTAATAAACATATTAATTATTATGCACCTACAAATGATAAGCTTAAGTGAATAGAATAATAGTTAGCTTTAATAATTAAACTGAAGTGATTTAATTATAAAGGCAAATGAACTATTACTCTAACAGGAATTAATACCCACAAATGATTGTACTAGTATAATGAACCTGTTAAAGTTCCTTTGCCCTGTTAGGAGTAGTCTTTACAATGTAAGTACAATGACCCTGTTAGGAGTCTTTACAAAAACCCTATTAGGGGTGAGGACTCACTGTCCAAGAGCTCACTGCTCAATTAAACAAGGCTACAACCTCCTGAAGATAGATATGCATTATATCTGAAATTTGAACTGCTGAAGTGACACGGTTGTCTGATCAGTTCCTTTTATGTGCTGATGCTTTGATGTCTTAAAAGAATTTATCTCATACCGATTATTTCATACTACTCTTCATTGTCTCTAATTTTCATATTCTTGACTCTTACACCCATTACAAGAATGCATATTAAGTATATATACATACTCAATAGACACGACCAAAAATAAGACCTTAGTCAGCCCAAAAACTTTATACACAACGCTTCCAAACAAATTGGCTTAAGCATGTTTACAATAATGTTTAAGACATAGTTACTAACTTATTACAATAGGCGCATAGCCTTTACAAAACAAAAGATTATGCGCTAATCAAAAAACTGAGGTCGAATCCATACTTTGTTCTCTAAACTGTTAGTGCACTTAATCTTTCTGTAACTTTTTTGTACTATCATTATGTACCATGCATGTATAGGGTAAACATAAAAACATATCATAGAGCTTAATTATGAACACGCATATCCTTATTTGATCTTACACACGTGCGTTGGTGCTCTGATCGACTGCATGACTCTGTTTTGTTCTGTCTTTTATACTTAGCCATTTTTGTCTTCCAAGTTTACTTGACAAAACTTCATATGAATTTGTTGCCATAATGACAACACAAAATAAGTCATAGACATTCAGATTGTCAAGTTGCCAACAATCTCCCCCTTTGTCATTAATGGCAACAAAGGAATGTGGCCAAGTTATTTAGACTTTAACTTAACAAAAACTTTCTATCATAACTTTGGCTATATAACATTCTCCTTATATACATACATTACTCCCCCTTTGAAATTAATGGAAAAGGTGTCAAAATTTTAAGTCTCTAGATACTTACTCCATGTACACATCTGGATAAGCAATCTACAGATTTTTGATCTCTTACTGCCAGAATGCTTTCAGTGCATCAACAGTCTGAAGATGGGCGCTTAAGGCATATGTAAGCTTCTCCATCTTTGTTAGATCCATGCAGGGTCCTTAATCATAGGTGGCAATGGTTGTATCAATCTGTTTGATGTTCTTATTCAGAACTGCTAAGGAGGGCACAAGTGCATTTCTCAGTTGAGTCTGCCTGATCCTTATCTTACTGATCTCCATTTTAGCTTTTTCTATCTTGTCTATCTGACCTTGATATATGTTGTTGCAGACGTTGATGTCTTGGGATGATGTTTCAACTAATTGTCTTATGTTATCAACCAAGATATCTACCTCTTCTATCTTCTTGATATGCTTAGAGGTGATTTTTCCTCTATCCATGCAATTTTCTATTACCTTTCTTCCTTTTGATGCCAACTATTTCAGTATTGTTTGACCAATCTTTAATGAATTTAAATCTAAGGAAAATTCTTTACCAATTCATTCAATCTTTCATTTTTATACTCTTCATCTATAGTTCTAGTAGTTGAGTCTACTAAACTTGTGAAGTGTGCCTTGAAGCTTGATAGGATGTTAACTACATCATCAACTGACTAAATTTTAGCCACTTTCTTGTCTGCAGGCACTAGGTCATTCATAATGTTCACTGACTCCAAAAAGAGAGGTTTTCTCATAGCTTGTTTCTCTTTGGCTTTTTCCATGGCTAGGACACTGATCTTGATCAATTCTTCTTCTCCCCATGCATCTAGACTTGTTGAATCAGGAGTTAAACTTGACAACAATGAAGTTGATGGTTGAATGGATGGGGTGAATATAGTATTCTGACTAGTATCCATACATTCACTTTTTACTGGGATCTCCATAACTGGTGTTTCATTAGTTTGATTGTCTTCCTCATTGTTCAAATTTGTTTAATCTTTGTTTGGGACTTTATCTTTTTGTAAGGGAGTGTTATCAGTGCATACCTTCTATATCTCCTCAGTGCTGACAAATGATTTTTCAACTTTTTCCATGTCATTGTCAAAAGTAGCCATGGATATCTTAACATCATCAATCATAATAGTTTCTTCTCAATCTTTGGCTGTATCATAAGGTGTTGAAATAGTGGGCACTGAATCATGTGGACCTGTCATAGGCACACTTTGAATCACTTGTTCTTTATCTTTTTGGGGAAGGACTGGAATCACCTTTGTTGTAGGCATCGTTGATGAATACATATGTCTATCCAGAAATACTTTCTCAAAAGCTTTCTGAGTCTATTCACCAACTAGTTCATACTCTTTGTTCATGATATGAAGTATTCTTGTTTTGGTTTTGAGATGAAGTTTTACCAAATCCATCAGTATAGCTTTTTCATCATGTGAGCAAATAGGAAGAAGACTGTCCAATGTTTCTTCTCTAATCCTCATATCTTCAATTACTTTCCTTTTCAATACATCAAGTATGTTCTATACTTTGTCTGGTATGATTGTTTTAAGTTCCAATACTGTCCTCTTAAACTTAATTATGTGAGAGATGATCATAGAATGAATTTCTGATTTGTCCATCTCTTGGTATTTGTCATAAACATTCTTGATAGATTCTAGTCTTCCTTCATTAACAATTCTATTCTTAAGGACTGTTAGATTAGGCCTGAATCCTACCTCAGGAGGGGCTTGAGTGTTCTTTACCTTTCTCCTTGTGATCCTTGAGGATGGATGACTTGTGGGAACTTGTTTCTTCCTTCTAGACATATTTCTTGGTACTGAAGGTGGAGAGGATTCTAGATCAATAGTAGTTGATGGCGCAGATGTACCTTCATCAGATTTCTTCATCTTCTTCTTGGGAATGTCATCAGACTTCTCTATTTTAACTTATGTTTATTTGAGCTATTTTGCAATCTTAGCTTCCCTAGATTTTTCGAGGTCTTCTTGTGTAACCCCATGAACTTTTAGGATGTTAGATATGATCCTTGTTGCCTTTCTTTTATTGTCTTCACTGTATAAGACAAAATCAACTTGATTTGTCTTTTCTCGGTAAGTACCTCATCTAGGTTCATTGGGATCCTTGGGCGCAGATAAGGGGACTTGTGCATATCCTTCCAAAACTTGATCTTCAACTTCATATCCAAGTGGGTGAATCCATTTTGTTCTAGGCTCAACTGCCTCCATGCAAGTACAGTCAGTTTCCACCATGAAGCATATGGTGTCTTTGTATTTATCAACTATCTTCTCTGATAATCTAAACCTCTTCTACATTTTGATCCTGAATGTTTTTATCTTCATATCCATAGAGTCTTTAGCACTACTCTCTGATGTAGCCTTTAATAAAATTTGTGACATGGTAGGTTTACTCCTATCTAGGTAAAGATTAGAAACTTTACCAACAATGTGAAAGTATAGATAGATGATCAAAGAGAGAAATTTGAATATATTTCTCTTGTCATGCTTGATAGTTCTAATGTTGTCAATCAATTGTGCGTACAATATCTCACATAGATTGTACTAAGTATTATCCTTTACCATCTTTATTTCTGTCAGGACAGTAGCTGCAAATACACTGTTTAGTATGCTTGCATGCTGGAACTTATAACCTAGTATCATAGTCACCAATTTGATGTCATTTTACTTAATGGGATCAATAGTCATTCCTCGCCTATCACTCCTAGATAAGCATGCTTGTTCAACCTACTTCTTGACATCCTTACCAGTGGGAATAACTGGTCCAGTCTTAGGAAGTCCAGTCATATCATGAATTAGGTCTGTAGTAATGTGGACAGGAACTTCACCAATCTAATATAGGTCATCATGTATCCTGCTTAGTAGGATTTTAACCCATTTTGGCTCATAGAACTTGTGCACGTTAGAATACTCAAAGATAGGTTTGTCAGCGAGATGCATGTAGTCATCTTTGAATGAATAGTCTAGTTTCATCATCAAAGCCATAAGAGTATCTATGTTTTTATCTGCAACAGTTTCCTTCTTGCAATAGATTTATGCACATATGTCTTCTACATGCACGACTCCTAGTGGAGTCTTGGAAAATTCCCCTTCTACATCATCTAGTATAGACTTAAATGGATGCTTCTTAAACATGAATCTCTTCCTTTCAACAATGTCAAATACTACAGGGGTTGCCATACTTGTTGATTGATTAAATAGGGTTTCACTGCAATTCTGAAATGACGTGACTGCTAGGGTTCCATTTTGATTTCAATCCGTTCACCAACCAACCAAATTGTTAACCTTTACTGCTTTGATTCTAAGATCTCTTGTGCTCTCTGAATGCTCAATCTCAAATGCAAAGTGAGGTTTAAAGTTATTTTACAATCTTATATAAAGGATTATTGCATTTAATGATCATTGTCGTAAAGAAGCTTGTATAGATAATTTTAATCTTTTGTTCTATCACTACTCAAGCTATGTGTCCATACATACTTCCCTAATTTGTCACCAAATACATGAATCCATAGGCGCATACTCGGAGGTGAGTATACCAGCCGCGCAGGGGTTTAGAGATAGAATAGCTCCCCCTAAGATCATGAGGGTCAACTAACCAGAAGTAGAAGATGCATCCACTATGGATGCATCTACTACTTTGTTCTCTTCATTAACCTTCTTTACTTCAACCCAAATTTTATCTGAATTAGCTTTAGCTTGTACAAACTTAACTTCTCCTGATTCTTCAAATAGAGACTTTTTAGGATTCTCTTATCTCTATGTTCTTGACCTGCAAAACCTTGAGATGTGTTTAGTTTTGCCACATGAGTGAAAAATGATAGGAGGTCTGATGTTATTATTCATCATGTTGCACTGCTTGGCTGAGTGTCCATATATCTGACATGTAATGTTCTAGTTGTTTCTTTGAAGTTGATTTTTTTAATTGTATTGAGTCATATTTCTTTGGTTTTGTTGTGACTGGTTTCTTTGACTTGTTCTACAATGTATAGCCCTGTGACCAAACTTATTATAGGAGTAACAATAACCATTGAAAGGTCTTACCTCCTTACAATCTCTTGCCAAGTGTCCATGCTTTTTATAGGCATAAAAATTATGGTTAACTACCTTGTGTTCATCTTTGGGTGGTTCTGCTATAGCATCTTCAAGATTTTCAGTTTTCTTTGCTTCTGCAAATTCTGTTTGAGCTTTCTTTCTTTCTTGCATTGAATTGATCTCAATTTGAGCTACACTGTATCCAACACCAGTAGTATCACCTTTTAGCTTCTGTGCATAAAGCTGTGATTGAATTAGATTAGAACTTGTGTGTAGTTTATCAATCTTGTCTTTTGCTTCTGTTAATTCAGATTTCATATTTTTCTTGATGTTTTCTCACTCCAAGATTTTCATGTTTGCTTGCATAAGTTCATCATCTACTTGTTTACTCTCTTTGGTCTTTTCTTCAATAGCTGTTAGGCTATCTATAAGTTGTTCATTCATATCTTCAATCTTATCTTTTAAAGACATGTTATCTTCATTCAATTTCTTGACCATTTTTACCAAGTCATTTGTGGAGCAATCTTTCAAATATTTTCTTAATTTCTTGATGAGCATTTGGGAGCCATCAACCTTTATTTTTAGTTCTTCATTTTCTTTTTTAGATATGTCAAGATCATCAAGGGTTGCTTCAATATTATTTTTTATATGTTTACCTTCTGTTGAATCCATGATCTCCTCAAGTGGTTAAACTTTCTTTCAGAGGACCAGAGCTCTGATACCAATTGTTGGAAACACTGAGATGGGGGGGGTGAATCAGTGTTTAACTAATTATTCTATTTCATAAATTTGAATCATAAATCAAATAGACAACATATGAAGCATAATACAATAACTCATAACACCATATATGTTTACGGGGAAACCTTGATCAGAGGAAAACCCCATTGAGAATTAATACCCACAAATGATTGTACTAATATAATGAACATGTTAAAGTTCCTTTGCCCTGTTAGGAATAGTCTTTACAATGTAAGTACAATGACCCTGTTAGGATTCTTTACAAAAATCTTTTTAGGGGTGAGGACTCACTGTCCAAGATCTCATTACTTAATTAAAGAAGGCTACAATCTCCTAAAGATAGATATGCACTATATCTAAAAGTTGAACTGCTGAAGTGACATGACTGTCTAATCAGTTCCTTTTATGCGCTGATGCTTTGATCTCTTAAAAGAATTTATCTCATACTGATTAGTTCATACTTCTCTTCATTGTCTCTGCTCTACATATTCTTGACTCTTACACCCATTACAAGAATACATATTAAGTATATATACATACTCAATAGACGCGATTGAAAACAAGACCTTAGTCGACCCAAAAACTTTATACACAACACTTCCAAACAAATTGGCTTAAGGGTGTTTACAATAATGTTTAAGACATAGTTACTAACTTATTACAATAGGCATATATCCTTTACAAAACAAAAGATTATATGCTAATCAAAAAATTGAGGTTGGCTCCATACTCTGTTCTCTGAACTGTTAGTGCACTTCATCTTTCTGTAACTTTTTTGTACTGTCATTTTGTACCATGCGTGTATAGGGTAAACATAAAAATATATCATAGAGCTTAGGTATGAACATGCATATCCTGATTTGATCTTACACACGTGCATTGTTTCTCTAATCGACTGCATGACTCTGTTATGTTCTGTCTTTTATACTTAGCCATTTTTTTCTTCCAAGTTTACTTGACAAAACTTCATATGACTTTGTTGCCATAATGACAACACAAAATAAGTCATATACATTCAGATTTTCAACTTGCCAACATGTGGCACAAAATATTGTGTCATGTGAATTTTGACAACATGATAAAGATAAGCAATAAAAAGAATACCAGAGGCTTACCGAGCATGATAAAGCCTGAGCATATCATGTGCAAGAACTGTCAAAAAGGTAAGATGACAAATTTTGGTTTCAATAGTAAAACCCATACATCTAATGCAATTTTATAATTAGTCCATACTGATCTATGTGGACCCATTAGGACAAAGAGTTACTATGGAGATAGGTATTTTATTCTCTTTGTTGATGATTATTCTATAATGATGACAATTATGTTCTTAAAAGATAAATCAAAATCATTTAAGATGTTTAAATGGTATAAGGCTATGGTAGAAAAACAAAGTGATAAGAAATTGAAATGCTTAAGGTTAGATAGAGGAGGGGAATTTATTTCAAATGAATTCACTAATTTCTGTAATGTGGATGGAATTAAAAGACAATTTTTGTCACCGAGAACACCACAAAAAAATGGAATTGCTGAGAGGAGAAACATATCAATTGTTAAGTATGCAAGAACATTGATGATTGAGAAAAGCAATACTCAAAATTTCTAGAGGGAAGCAGTCAGTACTACTGTCTACACATTGAACAGAGTACAATTGGAGAAGGACACAAAGAAGACACCCTATGAGCTTTGGTATGGTTACACGCCCAATGTAAGTTACTTCAGAGTCTTTGGTAGTCAATGTTATATTTTGAAGGATGATATAAATGGAAAGCTTGACTCCAAAAGTGATGAATGTATCTTTCTAGGGTATTCCACCAAAAGCCAGGCTTATAAATGTCTTAACAAGTCATCAACAAGATCATCAAAAGTGTAAATGTAAAGATAGATGAATTTGCAGAAAATAATGATAAAGAAAGTAGAAAAGAACTAGAGGGCTACAATAGGTTTTTTTATACTGAAGAACCTGATACTCTACTTGAGCAATAGTGTATCACTCCTGAGCAAAAAAACATTGCACCCGAGCATCAGGCTGCAATTGCCAAAAATCAGGATAATACTCAAGATGATGTACCAAGCGATGGAGATCAGAATGAAGGTCAAGAAGATGATCAGAATGATGGACAAAGAGTTGACCCAAAACTCTCCAAGTATGTCAGAAGACATCATCCACAGAATCAAATCATAGGAGACAAGAAGGCTGTAATGAGAACAAGAAGTAAGTCACTAAACACTTGATGTTTACTTTGTGATTTTGAGCCTAAATCTGTTAATACTGCACTTGAGAATGAAGAATGGGTTAGTGCTATGAATGAAGAAATAGAAAATATTGAGAAGAATAGTACATGGAAACTAGTACCAAGAACAAATGACAAGAATGTCATCAATACCAAATGGATATTCAGAAACAATCTGATTGAGAATGGAGAAGTCACAAGAAACAAAGCAATATTAGTATGCAAGGGGTATCCACAAGAAGAAGGTATTGATTATGGAGAAACCTTTGCACCTATTTCTAGACTAGAAGGAGTTATAATCTTACTTGCGTATGCTACATTAAAAGGATTCAAGGTATACCAGATGGATGTCAAATCTACATTCCTAAATGGAATACTGGAAGAAGAGGTATACATTGAACAACCAGAAGAGTTTGTTGATCCAGACAAGAGAAACATGGTATGTAGAATACATAAAGCCTTTTATGGATTGAAACAAGCACCTAGAGCCTGGTATGAAAGACTTCACTCCTATCTCATTAGCATTGAATTTGTAAGAACAAGTGAAAATAGCAATTTGTACTTAAAAGAAGATACCGATGGTAATATTCTAATTGCTGAAATATTTATTGATGATATCATTTTTAGGGGAAATGAAATGTATGCAAATCTTTTGCTAATTAAATGAGCAAAGAATTTGAAATGTCTATGTTTGGGGAGATCAAATTCTTTCTTGGTCTACAGATTCTTCAACAAGATGCAGACAAATATATCACTCACTCTAAATACATCAAGGAAGTGCTGAAGATATTCAAGATGGAGGATTCCAAGCCAGTTGGAACACCTATGGCTACCAAATGTAAGCTGACAAAAGAAGACAAATCAAATGAGGTAAATCAGACCTTGTATAGATCAATGATTGGCAAACTGATGTATGTTGTTCATACTAGACTAGATATAGCACATGCAGTTGGAATAGTTGCAAGATTCTCTACTAATCCCAAAGAATCACTTATGACTGTTGTCAAGAGAAATCTGAGATAACTAAAGAACATCAAGGACTATGCATTATGGTATAAAAGAGAAGGAAAATTTGAGCTACAAGTCTATACAGATGTTGATTGGGCTGGAAACATTGATGATCAAAAGAGCACAACTGCAGGAGCATTCTTCATGGGTGAAAGAATTGTCACATGGATCATAAAGAAGCAAGGATGCATCTTCCAGTCTACTGCAGAAGTAGAATATGTGGTTGTTGCTGCAAATTGCTCTAATATTTCATGGATCAAATAGTTGCTGGAAGGTATGAATATGAATATTCTAAACCAGTGATTATATATTGTGATAATACAATTGCAATTAACCTTTCTAAGAATCCACTCATGCATGCTAAGACTAAGCATATTGCTATCAAGTATCACTATTTAAGAGAACAAGTGCAAGAAAAAGACGTGATACTAGAATATGTTCAATTAAAGGAACAATTAGCTGATATATTCACCAAGCCATTACTGAAAGATACATTTGAGTACTTGAGACAGAGACTAGGGGTACAACCCTTGTCTATCAGTTAGTAAGCTGACTAGGAGGCTGCATTAGCCTACACACAATCAGAAGATCATTCATGTTGATGCAATCATCGAGATGAACAACAATAGATACATCTGTACATAGCAAGGTACAAATCTGCACCGAACACCAGAGACATTGTATTGTTGATGGATAGGGATAATCAAGGAATATATTATATAAAGGGATGGAAGATGATATAGAAGATATATTTGGTATTTTTGTCAAATGGAGAGATGATATCATTATCATAAGGGGGAGATATTATCACTATTATAAGGGAGAGATTATCTCATTATCAAGAAAATATTATACAGTATCCATGAAGAGAAGTTCCTAAGAATCAAAAGGAAGAGTTAATCAATATTCAAAGGGAGAGATTGATTACATATGAAATATTCATCTAAGGGAGAGATTTCATACAAAGGGAGAGATTGTTGTCAAAGGAAAAACAGATTATCAAGAAGAGGAAAATTCAAGGCAAAGCACATATCAGAACAGAAACAAAAGTTGCTACATATATCCAGTGAAGAGATTGAAGATTGAAGAAACCCACTTTGCAAGAAACAAATCTAAGCTATATGAGCTAACCGAGAGCCATACATTTGTAATAGTTACAATAGGAGAGATTGATAAAACTTGTATATTTCATATTGTATTAGTAATAATATAGTGTGATAATGTAGTGTGTTTCCATCAATGCCAAAGGGAGAGATTAATGACAAGTAACTAATTGAATGTTTGAAGATGTTAAGTTTATCACCGAAATGCAGAAAGATATTGCAAGACATTAAATTAGTTAATGGATTGTATTGTCATTTATTTAAAATTAATATAATCTAATTGATTATAATCAAATTTTCAAAGACTTCAGAGAATTAGATAGAGAAAGATTATGCTTTCAGTAATGCATAAAATTCAAGCATTCACTAAGTGACTTCAA
Source organism: Thuja plicata (assembly GCA_018584345.1). Classification (NCBI taxonomy): domain Eukaryota; kingdom Viridiplantae; phylum Streptophyta; class Pinopsida; order Cupressales; family Cupressaceae; genus Thuja; species Thuja plicata. Next base: position 2,985,310 of record MU225967.1, on the reverse strand, counting down.
ACCCTTATGGCTAGTGGAACCTGAAGGATAGAGATCACTGAAAGTTAAGTCACGGTGGTGCCCGAGGAAAGAAACCAATGAGCATTTATGAAGAGAAGACAACCCCAATGGAAAAACAACCCCAATGGAGAAGCTCGAGGAGAACTAAAGTGTTGACCAAAGCTATCAAAGGGCTAAAAAATTGAAGTTAACGGTAGTTCAAAAAAGAAAAAATATCTAGCTAGCAGAGATAAAGATAGACTTAACCGGTTTTTATTATTGTTTTCATCGACAAGATAAAGCTAGAGATAAGTAAAAGATTTGAGTAAATTATTTAAAGCTATTTTATCCAGTTGGAAAGAAGATTACTATGAGATAAAACAAGATTTATGTTTTAAATCAAGATTGGCTAAGATTGCAGGTCACACCAAGATCAAGAAAATCAAGAAGAGAAAAACGGTGATATCATGTCTATAAAGAGACAACTTAATTCATTATGAATTATGGGGAGTGAATGAAAAATATGATGCTAAAGAGAAATTGAAGAAGAAAAAATTCATATAGTCCTGATCAATCAATCCAAGGAAAGAGTTAATATTTTTGCAGACACCGAGCAACAGAGCATAGCATCACCAAGCAGAAACAAAAGTGGAGCAAAGGTATTGAAAAGATATATTGATTAGAATGGTTTAATGAGCTTACAATAGATCTAAAAATTTGCAAGTATAAGTTGTATATTTGAACAGATCATACTTTTTCAATTTAACCATTGATTCAAAAAGTCTCTTAACCGAGCAAGATTTAAAGATCCTTTCTATAGTGAGATACATCCCAAGGAGTATCAAAAAGTTTGATCATGAAGATAGCATGAGATTCCAGATACCATTTGACAAACCAAGGTTTGGTCATAAGGTAGCATAGAGATACTCGATATTAAGAGACAAACTAATATTTTAAATCCTCTAACAAGGTCACACCTAAAAATGTGTTTGTAACCTTTAACAGTGTTGGCTCTTCACCGAGCTCACTTCAGAAGAGTGAAAATTTTGGGTTACCAGTCCCAAGTGGGTTTTTTGCCTAACAGGGTTTCCACATTAAAAATACATGTGTCAATGTGTTTATGAGTCATTAATTTAGTGTTTTTCATTACACATAACTAATCTGGATTGATCGATATACACTAAGCTATTTTATTTTTTTTGGTAAATTGAAGACTGCTATTTGGTAAACATTAAGAATAAGGTTTAACAAAGCACTCTGAGCAGTAGTTATTTGATAAGTATATTTGAAGGCATACATCTTGTAGGACTAAAGATAACTATAGGCTTAATATTGTGGTACTAAGTTTTTGGGTTGATTAATTGAAATATTTTTGAGGCTATTGATTCACCCCCCCTCTCAGTTATTACTAATAAATAGATATGAAATTATACTTAGAATGTAAACAAGTATGTAAATATTAAATCTTGGACTTGATATTAGAAACCATAAAAATCCATGATTGTATGCTTGGAATCCACCTTTAAGGGAGAATGAAAGAATCTTGAGGATGCACAAAGAATCTTGAAGGAAGATCACACCATCATGATGGATAGATCTAGGGTTTGAATGATGAATCTTGAATCCTTGAACCAAATCCCTTCAAAGGATTGAATTCTTGAATCCTTGATCTTAAATGGAGAACTTTAATTCTTGAGAGGAAGACTTTAAAACCTTGATTGAACTTTGAAATCTTGAGAACATGTAGAATTCTTGCTTAGTTGATGGTTGTTCGCTTGTGATTATGCTTCTTGGATAGTTAGAGAAAATGAGAGGAGAAAAATTCCTTATATACAAATCTAGGGCACAATCTTCTAGAGAGTCCTACATAGGAGAATAAAATTCCAATTAGACCCATACCCCTAGAAGAGGACCTATATTAAATATAATTTCAATAATCGTTACTTCAGAACTTGAAACAGTTGACCCAAAAGTGGGAAATGAACTTTTTAATGACTCCCGACAACCAAAAAACTTTCCAATTGGAAAGGGGGACTTGGGTCAAAATTGAGGTCAACCTTTACCTAGGTTTGAGGTCAAGGTTGACCTTGACCCAGGGAGTCAAAACCCTTGGAAAATGTGCCAGGTGGGATAAATAGTGTTTGGAGAGGCCCAATCAGGGTCCTAAACAGGAACAGAAGCAGGAGAGGGTGCAAAAATGAGGGGACAATATGATGATGGTCAAAAACACCCCCTAAGGAGGGATAAACATTCTTAACATGAAAGTGCTTCCATTTTAAGACAATACAGTCCTTAATCTCATTACTCTTATTGATGAGAGGAGTAATGTTGATTTTACTCTAGTGGATTCAAATCTTTCTCAAGTATCAAGCTAATGATGAAACCAGCCTAAAATGTGGTTGGGACCCAACTCTTGCAAACTTATTCTAAATACTTGTTACCAATAAGTTAGACTTTGAAATTGGCGTTATGTTGATCTCTACAAAACCTTGAAGTACCCCTCCCTAAGACGTCCCCGCATTGGGTAGTTGGAGTACCTGAGTACTATGTTAGTATGTTGAATTTTAAATGGTTTTGGTTTGATTTTCAATTTTTCTATGTTTAAGTATTTTAATTTGGTTTATTATTCTAAAACATCATTTCAGAACTAACATCTCAACTTATATCTAGTTCTAAGAAGACTTAAATACTTGCGATATCATTTTGTGTAGTTTGTGAAGATTATAGACCGAAGCTTCTATAACCCAATTTTTTTTCATGTGAAGAAAGACCATGTTAGATAATATCAACAAAGAACAAAATAAGGAGACAATTTCTAGATTGTGGTCTAACTTGAAAAGAAAAGGTGATGGAAAATATTATTGTCCCTGGAAAATTTGTAATGGCTTAAATACTAGAAGAATTCTAATAAAAACAAATAAGAAACAATGTAGGGACCATGGTCACATTAAAGGGGGACATGATTATCATCCATTGGTAAGTTATTCATTACATCATTTTAATAATTTATATACATAGGAAATCACTTGATGATGAGATCATGATCATGGTTTATTTATGTTGATAATTTTTATATAGGTTGAGCACCCAAGGGAACATGATATGGACCATTACAACCTAGAGAATATGGTTTTAAAAGTGGAGGAACATGGAGGTGTGAATATCGAAGCTGAAGATAATGATCCCATGGAAGATGATGATCATGCGCTAGAAAAACAATTGAAGATGATGGTACAAATACATTGATCCATGACACATTTAGTACTAGCACAATTGATCATGATGATAAAGATGACCTTGATGTTGTTCATGATTTACCTCTAGTTGAGAAGGCATTCGAGGCCCTTTACAAATTCTCCCAAACAACTCTTCTCTCCGCTATATTGTTGTTTGTGAACTTGAAGGTTACAAATGATTTATCCAACATAACAATCTCACATATATAAGGTACATCATATATGTCATTATAGTTAATAAAGGGAGAATAATGTACCATTAATATTCTTTATATTAACAAATTATATTTTTTGTTGTATATTTATAGGTGAGTTTTTGTTACCACTATCAAATATTCTACCTTGCTCGTACCGAGAATTATCTGCCATTATGAAAGATATTGGAATGGAGTATCAAGAAATAGATGTTTGTCCCAATGATCATATTATATATCATAAACAACATGAATTTCTAACAGAATTCCCTGAATGTCATACAAATAAATATTGAATAGATAAAATAACAAAAAAGGTGCCTCACAAGGTTCTTCATTATATTCCCATTATTCCACATATGCAATGATTATTCAGGTGCACTAGCTTGGAACAATTTATGGATTACCATACACACAATAGAAGTCAAGATAAAATTATTCCAATGCCTTTGAATGGTTTCAAATTTATGGACATAGAGGAAAAGTGACCACACTTTAAAGAATAACCCTGTAATCTCACGCTTTCATTGGAAGCGAACGGTGTGAATCGATTTGGAGAGCTGAGATCTGTTTACTTAGCGTGGCCTATTTTTGTTATCAACAATAACATTTCTCCATGGATTTAAATAAAGAGGGAGAGCATAATGTTGGAAATGATTGTTCTAGGTATTTAATCATTTAATAGTCATCTACATTTAATTATAATATTGTAGTAAAATGGTCATTATAATTATGTAATATTTTTGTTCATTCAACTAGGTAAGTACCAAGTTAAATATATGAATGTATATATTGAGCCTCATATCGATGAGTTTATGGAGTTATAGAATGGTGTCATATACTATGTATGACATCTCTAGACCAATAGGATAAAGACAATTTCAATTCCATGCAATGCTTGTATGGACAATACATGATGCCCCAGGACTAACACATTTTTGTGGTATGTTATAGTGTTCAAGTTGCTCATGATAATTATAATTATAAAAATCAACATATTTAATCTAATTATACATTATATAGTAGGTCTTAAAACAAAGGGAAAATATGCATGTCCATTTTATGTTTCAAATATGAAATCTTGTCATTCAAAAAGTTTAAGAAAGCACGTGTTTGATGAGTATAGGCACTTCCTCCACAGAAATCATAAGTATCGAAATACTGAAAAACTTATTTTCAATGGGAAAGTAGAGAATACATCAAATCCACAAAGAATGAAACCTCGCCTATGAAAGTTAGAATATAATATAATTAATCGTCAAGGTAATGTCATTCCATCTAATGGTTTATATTTGGAATTTATATTTTTCTATTGTGTTTTATTTACTAATGATGTAATTGATGATCGTGAAGGTTGTCAAGGCAATAATGACCACCTTCCAAAGGGATGAAAAAATGTTATCCTAGACAATTTAGTAGGTTTTCCTACTACGAGAAGCTACAAATTATTCATTTGTTGGATATTATTCATATTGAAAATAATATAATAGAGACATTATGGAAAATATTGGATGGAAGGCATGACAAAGAAAAAAATGTCAAAATTTGTAATGACATTCATGAATCCAAAAGAAAAGCACCCAATGGAATACTTTATTTCTTGATAGGGTTCAAGGAAGGAATTAATATTGGAAATAATATAATAGAGACATTATGGAAAATATTGGATGGAAGGCGTGACAAAGAAAAATGTCAAAATTTTTAATGACATTCATGAATCTAATCATGAAATGAAAATTTTCATTCAACCAAATAGAAATGGAGACCAGATTAATATATAATTTCCCTTTCTTGGTTATTAACGGAGCAAGAAAGCAATGCTATAAAGGAAGTCATACAAAAAATTCAATTTCCCATAGGATTTGTTGTGAAAATAAACAATCTCATATGAAAGAAAAGTAAATTTGGGCCAGGGATGAAAATACATGATTGGTATACCTTCATTAAGGTAATTCATGTTCTTCTGTATTTACTATATATTTGAAAAATGCATGTACTTCTCATTTTATTATGCTAGAAAATAATGAAAATATTATTTTATAATTGTTGTACGTTCTACCTCTATCTCTCCCGGACCACTTCAAAAGTAATGTCAAGCAAGTCATATATGATCTTGGAAAATACATGAGGTAAGTAGTGATATTTATTCAATTTATTGTATAGATCTTATATTTGTGATTTGTTTTAGTTGTTATGTAATATATTGTATATTATTTTGTAAAGTCTCATTTATATATTTTTGTGTCTTGAATCTCTTGTAGGTGGTTTCCATATAAAGAAATCCATAAAGAAGATATAAAATATTGGAAGAGAAAAATTCTTCATCTAATGTGTGAAATTCAAAAGTGTCTACCTTCAACTTTCTTCAATGCACAAGAACACTACCTCATACACCAAGTAGAGGAGATTTAAATGTGTGGACTTGTACACACTAGGCTAATGTGGATGGTTGAGAGACACTTAAAAAAATTTAAGATTTTGGTTTGACAAAGAGAACATCTTGAGGGTTCTATGGTGGAGAGATATATGGTATACCAGACTATGGTGTACATTACTGAATATCTTCCTATGTTTGTAGCAAAGATCCATGTAGATCACATTTGGGATAAAAACCCATTAACAAATTAGAAGGGGAGTAATTAATGGGGAAAGGTAGATTCAGGAAAGTGAGAGGTAATTAAAATATTTTATTGTAGTTAATTAATTCTTAATCTTCAAAATAAATCGGTAGTAATTTATCTATTTATTTTTTGTACAATTGGTCGAGAGCACTACATTTGTATAATGAAAAAAATCTTGATTGGATGATGGTATGGATTGAATGATGTCAACATTCTAGTCACACATTAACATGGGAAGATGTGGCTTCATTATGTTAGAAACACTGAGAGGGGGGGGGTGAATCAGTGTTTGTCTATTAATTACTTTTCAGCAACTTAAACATAAATCAAACATACATAGAATGAAGCTTAACATAACAACTCATAACACATGATATGATTACGGGGAAACCTTGATCAGAGTAAAACCCCGATGAGAATTAGTACCCACAAATATTGTACTAAGTATAATGAACTTGTGAGAGTTCCTTTGCCCTGTTAGAAGTAGTCTTTACAATATGAGTACAATGACCTAGTTAAAGGTCAAACCCTGTTAGGAGTCTTTTACAAAACCCTGTTAAAGGTATATGGCTCACTTTCTAGGCTCACTACACAATAAGATGAAGGCGAAAACCTTCTGAAAGATGATATGCACTATATCAAAATAAACTGTTGTGATGACACTGTTGTCTGATCAGTTCTGTGTATGTGCGAATGCTCTTACTCTCTCAAAGAGCTATATCATATACTGACTTCATATTACTATCCCTTTGTATCTTCCTCTTACCTAATAATCAATGCTTCTATCATATCTTTACATTACATACTTATATATTCAAAACCGAATAGGCGCGACCCAAAAACAAAACACTAGTCGGCCCTAAAACAAAATATACAATGCTTCCAAAAAATTCGGCTCAAGTGTGTTTAATAAAATTTTAATTACATCATTACAATCATATAACCAAAGGTGCTTAGCCATTACATTATAAAAAAACACACGCTGATCAAAACACTTAGTCAGCTTCCATGCTCTGTCTCCTAGACTGCTGGTCTATTGTTCTGCTTGTAACTTTTCCGTACTGTAGTTCCATACTATGTGTGTCTAGATGTAGCATGTACATGTGTCATATAACTTATATCTAAATGTGCATATGCTGAATCGATCTCTCGCACGTGCGTTGATGTATTGATCGTTGAGTATCTCTGTCTACCCTATTTTCCTTACTTAGTCATTTTGTCTTTTAAGATAGGAACTAAACATGACTTTGTTGCCATGATGATAACACAAAATGAGTCATGCATCCTCAGGTAGTCAAATTTCCAACAATCTCCCCCTTTTTCATTTATGGCAACAAAGGAATGTGCTCAAGTTACTCAAAATGACTTAACACAAAAAGTGACTGTATAACATCATATATACATATACTTCTCCACATATACACATTCTATATTACTCCCCCTTTGACATAATGACAAAGGTGTACAAAAAATTGTAAGTCTACTACATACTTACTCCATATACACTTTAGGGTACACAATTTTAAGAGATTGGATCTCTTTCTGCCAAAATACTTTCATAGCATCAACTGTTTGTAGATGCGCGCACAATGCATATGTCAGCTTCTCCATTTTTATCAGATCTATGCAGGGACCTTGATCATATGTCACAATAGTGGCATCAATCTATTTGATGTTCTCATTGAGGACTGCTAAGGATGGCACAACTGCATTTCTTAACTAGGTTTGCCTTACCCTTATCTTGCTGATTTCTAACTTTGCTTTCTCAATTTTATCTAACTGCCCTTGGTAGACATTGTTACATATGTTCATGTCTTGCATGGAAGTTTCAATTGATTTTCTTATGCTATCTATCATTAATTCTGCCTCTTCTACCTTTTTGGTGTGTTCAAAGGTGAGCTTCACTTTGTCCATACAATTTTCTATGACTCTCTTTCCTTTATCTCCAATTCCTTCAATATAGATTGCCCAATCTTTAAGGAGTTCAAGTCTAAGGTAAAGTTCTTTACCAATTCATTTAGTCTCTCCTTCTTGTATTCATCTTCTGCAATCTTAGTAGCAGAGTCTACTAAGCTTATAAAGTGTGATTTGAAGTTTGACAAAATGTTGTCCACATCTTCAACTGATTTGACTTTGGCTACTTTCTGATCAGCAGGAACTAAGCCATTCAAAATGTTCACTGTTTCCAAAAAGTGAGGGTTCCTCATCACTTTTTTTTCCTTTACTTTTTCCATAGAAAGAACACTGATTTTGATTAGGTCTTCTTCTCCCCATGCATCCAAACTTGTTGAATCGGGAGTTAACCTTGACAATAATGAGGTAGATGGTTGAGTGGATGGTGAGAATATAGTGTTATGACTGGTATCCACGCATTCAACCTTTACTGGTTTCTCTTTTATTGGCTTCTTGTCACCTTGAGTATCATCTTGAGTATCTTCATTTATGTCAATTTGATCATTGATGGGAACTTCATCTTGTTGTGCAAATGTATCATCAGTGCACATTTCTTCAGTGCTTACAAATTCCTTATCAACTTTGTCCATATCTTTTTCAGATGCAGTCATGGATATCTTGACATTGTCAACTACTATAGTGTCTTCTGAGTCTTTATCTGTATCAGAAGTTATTGTCACTATGGGCACTGAGACCTAGGGACCTGTCATAGGTGCAATCTGAATTACTGGTTCTGTAGCCTGTTTGGGAGGAGCTGGAGTAACTTTTTTTGTAGGCGTCATTGGTGGATACATGTGTCTGTCCATAAAGAATTGTGAAAATTCCTTTTCAGTCTCCTTACCTATCTGTTCATACTCCTTGTTCATAATTTTTAGGGTCCTTGTCTTAGTTCAGAGATGAGGCTTCACCAGATCTAACAATATAGCCTTCTCATCATGTGAGCATACAGGAAGAAGAGTATCCAATGTTTCTTCTCTTATCCTCGTATCTTCCTCAATTGCATGTATTTTCATGATCTCTAATAAGTTCCATAACTGATCCGGTATCACTGTCTTGAGTTCAAGAACTGTCTTCTTGAACTTGATCATATGAGATATGATCATAGAGTGTATCTCAGTTTTGTCAATTTCTTGATATTTTTCATAGACTTTAGAAAGTGTATCTAATCTTCCTTCATTAAAAATCTTGTTCCTCAAAACATTTAGACTAGGTCTAAATCCTACCTCAGGAGGAGCTTGAGTAATCTTAGCTTTGCTCCGAGTGTTCCTTGAGGATGGGTGATTTGTAGGTGCCTGTTTTCTTCCTCTAGTGTTCTTGCTTGGTGTAGTCAATGGAGATGAATCTAAGTCAATGGTGGTAGAGGGCACAGAGGTGCTCTCTACTTTCTTCTTCTTCTGGATCTGTTCAGCTTTCTCAAGTTCTTTTTCTATCTTGGCATCTCTGGCTTTTTTGAGATCTTCTTGAGTGATTCCATGATCTTTTAGAATGTTAGATGTAATTCTGGATGCTTTCCTTTTATTATCAGCACAGTGTAAGACAGTATCCACTTCATTGGTCTTCTCTCTATAAGTGCCCCACCTAGGCTCATTAGGATCTTTGGGCACTGACAATAGAACTTGCACATATCCTTCTAGCACATGTTCTTCCACTTCATAACCAAGAGGATGAATCCATTTGGTTCTAGGTTCAACTG
>MU225967.1:2965327-2975505 GCA_018584345.1 Thuja plicata | reverse complement strand
CCTTGCACTACTCTCTAATGTGACCTTGAGTGATATCTGAGACATTGTGGGTTTTCTCCTATCTAGGTAAAGGTTTGCAACCTTTCCAACTATATGGAAATACAAGTAGATGATCAGAGATCCAAACTTGAATGTCTTGCTCCTATCATGTTTGATGATTCGGATGTTGTCAATCAATTGACCGTGCAAGATCTCACATAAGTTGTATTGAGTGTTATCCTTAACCATTCTGATAGTTGCTAGGACTGTTGCTGCAGAGACACTATTCAATCTACTAGCTTGATAAAACTTATACACGAGTATCATTGTTAGAATTTTTATGTCATCTTCTTTGATAGGGTCAACTGTCATTCCACGCTTGTCACTTCTGGATAGACAAACTTGTTCAATCTTCTTTTTGACATCCTTTCCAGTGGGAAAGAGTGGTCCAATCTTGGCAAGTTTGGTTAATTCATGAATTAGGTCTGTGGTGATACGCACAGGGACCTCACCAATCTAGTAAAGATCATCATGTATTTTTCTCAACAAAATCTTTACCCATTCAGGCTCATCAAACTCATGTGCATTAGAATACTCAAAGATAGGGTTATTAATCAAGTGCACGAATTCATCTTTGAATGTGTAGTCAGGTTCCATCATGGATGCCATATGAGTAGCTATTTTGACATCTCCTATTGTTTCCTTCTTACAGTAAATGTACGCGCAGATATCTTCTATGTGAACAACACCTAGCGGGGTTTGGGAGAAAGCCCCTTCCACATCATCCAGTATAGATTTGAATGGATGTTTCTTGAATACAAATATCTTCCTCTCTGCTACATCAAACACAACTGGAGTCTCCATACTTACTTGGAATTTTCTTAAGTAGGGTTTCACAAAATTCCAAAATGGTGCGACTGTTAGGGTTCCATTCCAAACTTCTTGTCTGTTCACTCAACTGCCAAATCTATTATGCCTTCATGCCTTGATGTCTAGTGCTCTAATTCTCTCCAAATTTTGTGCTCTTCGAATGAAAGTGTGAGGAAAATTGAATACTTTCTTTCCTTTATACAATCTACCGCATTTAATGTTTGCAACCGTACACAAATTACTTAGAGATTTTGAAACTTAGATCCCAATGCATTTTAGATAGTGCATAAATGCACATAGTAATATTATATTCTTGTAACCATGATATCATAGGCGCATACTCAGAGGTGAGTATACCAATCGCATAGGGGTCCTGAGCTAGAATAGCTCCCCCTAAGACCAAGAAGGTTTATTCAAGTAGAAGTAGAGGGTGCATCCACTGTGGATGCATCAACTACTTTGTCAACATCATTTTCCTTCTTTACTTCAACCCAAGTTTTTCTTGAACAAACTTTACTTCTCCTTTTTCTTCAAATGGTGATTTCTTAGGTTCATCTTGCTTCTGAGTTTTGGATCTACAAAACTTTGAGATGTGTCCTACCTTTCCACATGTGTGAAAAATGATATGAGGTCTGATGATTTTTTTCATCATGCTGGATTACTTTGATGTGTGTCCATTGTAGTTACATATCTGACATGTAGTGATATGCAAATTCCTTTGACGTTGATTTTTCTGATTGTTTTGATTCATTCTTCTTTGATTCTGCTGTGACTGAGTTCTGCAATGTATAGCCCTATGACCAAATTTATCACAAGAGAAATAATAACCATTGAAGGGTCTTACCTTTTTTCAATCTCTTTCCAAATGACCATGTTTGTTACATGCATAACAAGTTCTGTTAACTTGCTTAATTTCCCTTTTTGGTAGATCTGCATTAATCTCTTCAACATTTTCAACTTTCCTTTCTTTTGAAAGTGCTTCATGAGGTTTCTCTCTTTCTTGTAATGAATTAACTTCAGTTTGTGTTATATTCAATCCAAGACCAGTAGTGTCACCTTTTTTCTTTTGTGCATTGAGTTGAGATTGAAGTGAATCAGAACTTGTGTGAAGTTTGTCAATCTTATCCTTTTCTTCAATTAATTCAGATTCCAACTTCCTTTTTATGTTTTCCAATTCTAGAACTGTCATGTTTGCTTTCAAGAGTTCATCATCTAGTTGTTTGCTTTCTTTGATCTTTTCTTCAATAACAATTTGGCTGTCTATGAGCTTTTCATCCAAATTCTCAACTTTGTCTTTTAGAGACATATTTTCTTCATTGATCTTTTTGATCATTTTCCCTAAGTCACTTGTAGAACAATATTTCAAATCTTTTCTTAATTTCTTGATAAGCATTTGTGAGCCATCAACTTTCAGTCTAAGTTCTTCATTTTATTTTTCAGATCTATCAAGATCTTCAAGAGTTGCTTCAACATTCTTTTTCAAATGTTTTTCTTCTACTGAGTCCATGATCTCCTCAAGTGGTTAAACTTATTTTCTGAGGACCAGAGCTCTGATACCAATTTTTAGAAACACTGAGAGGGGGGGTGAATCAGTGTTTGTCTATTAATTACTTTTCAACAACTTAAACATAAATCAAACATACATAGAATGAAGCTTAACATAAAAAATCATAACACATGATATGATTATGGGGAAACCTTGATCAGAGGAAAACCTTGGTGGGAATTAGAACCCACAAATATTGTACTAAGTATAATGAACTTGTGAGAGTTTCTTTGCCCTGTTAGAAGCAGTCTCTACAATATGAGTACAATGACCTGGTTAAAGGGCAGACCTTGTTAGGAGTCTTTTACAAAACCCTGTTAAAGGTATATGGCTCATTGCCTAGGCTCACTGCCCAATAAGATGAAGGCTACAACCTTCTGAAAGATGATATGCACTATATCAAAATGAACTATTGTGATGACACTGTTGTCTGATCAGTTCCGTGTATGCGCAAATTCTCTTACTCTCTCAAAGAGCTATATCATATACTGACTTCATAGTACTATCCCTCTATATCTTCCTCTTACCTAATAATTTATGCTTCTATCATATCTTTACATTACATACTTATATATTCAAAACTGAATAGGCGCGACCCAAAAACAAAACACTAGTCGACCCTAAAACAAAATATACAATGCTTCTAAACAAGCCAGCTCAAGGGTGTTTACTACAATGTTAATTACATCATTAAAATAATATAACCAAAGGTTCTTAGCCATTACATTATAAAATAACACACGCTGATCAAAACACTTAGTCGGCTTCCATCTCTGTCTCCTGGACTGCTGGTCTATTGTTCTGCTTGTAACTTTTCCGTACTGTAGTTTCATACTATGCATGTCTGTATGTAGCATGTACACATGTCATACAACTTATATCTAAATGTGCATATTCTAAATTGATCTCTCGCACATGCACTGATGTGCTGATCGTTGAGTATCTTTGTCTGCCCTGTTTTCCTTACTTAGTCATTTTGTCTTTTAAGACAGGGACTAAATATGACTTTGTTGCCATGATGACAACACAAAATGAGTCATGCATCCTCAGGTAGTCAACTTTTCAACACATTAGTTAAAGAAGCTCATCATAATGGATATTCCAATGTTATGCAAAGGGAAATTAATTTAGCATATGGTTTAAGAGATAAACAGGTACGTATAAATTTATTAATCACCCATATGTTTATCAACTCACGATTCAATATTTTTTACATGTTTGACATATTGCAGGGCAAACACCACAACGCTATGTGTAACAATGGTCATAAGTTTCACATCAAAATTTTGGATGACACGAAGAAAACTTGTGATTCTTTGATAACTGCAGTCTTTGAGGTGAATAATATTTCATCTAGAAATAACAGACATCCTCAAGAGTCTCAACATTGATAGTATGACATTTACGATTATATACTTGAGTGTGACTTTAATTCCTTCAAATATTTTTTTGCATCATCAAATGGTACACACTATGAATGAATCAAAATGATCCTAATAGAACTATTATTGAATAGGATAATGGATTTACAATGGTTAATACAAGGTCATTTGAGCCAGTTGGAGATGAGCCCTATGTTCTTCCAAGCCAATGTGAGCAGGTATTTTACTCAGAGGTTCCACATAAACCGGGTTGGTCATTTTTTGTTAGACATGATCCAGGAGGAAGGCTGATAAAATATAATGTGATGGAAGAAGAAGATACCAAAGGAGTAGAAGATGATGTAAATGATGATCACGATGGACAATTAGTCGATGATGATGATGATGATGATGATGATGATGATGATGATGATGATGATGATGATGCTTTTACTGCTAATGATGGTGATGGTGATGGTGATGGTGATGGTGATGGTGATGGTGATGGTGATGATGATGATGATGGTCATCATGATGATGAGTTGGATGAAGGAGAAGATCAATGACATGAATGAAATGTATGAGGTATGTGATTAGTATATTATCTATTTAATATTGGTTTCTTGATAGAAATTTATATGACTTACATGGCTACATAATTAATTCATTATGTTTTGAATTCTAATGCCATTACATAATTAATTCATGATGGAATGTGGAATATTTATTAGCTATATGATGAATGGTGATTTAAAATACATATGTTATGGATTACATGTTTATGATGATACATGTGACATTTTTTGAACTTTGTGTTTATTTATGGAATGTGGACTATTTATTAGTTATGTGATGGATGGTGATTTATGATACATATGTGACAGATTACATGTTTATGATGATACATATGTGATCCTTATGATGCTCAATTACATATATGATGACACATATGTTATGCTTATGATTCTTATGATATATATTTATTTATTGTTTATGAAATTATAAATATAATGCTTATGATGCTCAATTGTTGGTGTTGATTTCATGTATGTATTTTGTGTGATGCTTCCACCCTTGGTGGAAATAGGTAATTGACTACAAATATCTTCAACCCTTTTGTTAAGGATCCTACATAGTCTACATAAAGTAAATGTAAAGATCAAAAAAATATACAATGATTATTATGACTGCATATTGTTCACGTTGTCTAATATGTAATTTTTAGTATATGTATCATGTAATTTTTAGCTAGCATATGATAGTTGAATTAAATATGAAAGAACCTGAACCCCTTTCACAAGGATCCTGCACAGTCTCATGGATCGACAGGTATAAGTCAATACACCCTATAGAAATAGTTTATTTAATACATTTATCAACACTTGAGGCCGCAGTTGGACCTATTCAAATTTTAATCTCTGCATCAACTTTAGGGATGACTTCTTCATCAACATTACCCTCATTTTCCAAATATCTCTCTCATTACCAAATATCTCTCTCATTTTATGGAGTGCAGGTACCACCAAATAGCTATTTGTTAGATGTGTTTTCTGATGAACTATAACTGATTGAATGTTTGAAGATGTTAAGTTGATGATCACTGAGATGCAGAAAGTTAATGCAAAACATTAAATCAGTTAATGTATTGTATTTTCATTAATGTCAACTTGATATACTCTAATTGGTCATATACATACTATCAAATACTTCAAAGAACCAAAGAGATAAAGGTTATTTTATCAGTAATGCATAAAATATTACTATACACCAAGTGACAACAAACACCGACGGATAGTGCACACTGACATATAGAGAACCCCGAGAAGAGTCACAGTGATGCCCGAGAAAGATACCCGAGCAAGAATTATTGAGAAAACCAAAGTGATACCTGAGAAGAATGAAAATTCATAGTGTTACTCGATAGATAGACAACCCCGATGGAGAGAGATGCCCAAGGACAACTGAAGTCAAGACCAAGAAAACAAGGATTTAAACACCGATCAGAACTGAAGTTCAGAAATGATAAAAGACTTAGCTGGTAGGAGTTAAATATAGAGTTAACTGATTGATTATATTTTTTTCATCGACCATTTAAAAGTAAAAGATAAGATAGAGATTTAAAGCTATTTTTAATCCCATTTGTCAAGAAGAAATTTACAGGATAAAACTAAAGCAAGCTTTAAAGAAAGAATGCCGAGATTTGCGAAGTGCGTCAAGAACAAGAAAGACAAGGAATTAGAAATGGTGAAATCATTTTTATAAAAGAGATAAGCTAATTCATTATCAAAAAGTAATGTTGAAGATAATTCTATTGAAGATAAGAAGTCTCCATATAGATCTGATCAAACAAGCTGAAGAATAGAGCTAAAGTTTTCTGCAGACATTGAGAAAAAGAGAAGCAACAACATTCACCGAGAAGAAAGAAGCGGAGAAAAGGAACAGAAGAGAAACATTATTCAGAAAGGTATTATGAGCTTACAATAGATCTGAACATCTACAAGATTAAGTTGTATTTATGAATAGATAATATATTGATTCAGTTTAATCATTGATTCATAAAATCTCTTAACAGAGTAGGATCTAACCATCCTTTATATATTGAGATACATCCCAAGGAGTATCAAAAGGTTTTCATGTTGATATCATAGTGAATGCGAGGTCAAGTGATAAACTGTTAGTGATAAATCCTCTAACAAGGTCACACTTAATAGTCTATTTTTAACCTTTAACAAAGTTGGCTCTTCACTGAGCTCACTTCAAAAGAGTGAAAATTTTGGGTTACCGGTCCCAAGTAGTTTTTCCCCTAACAGGGTTTCCACGTTAAAAATCCATGTGTCAAATTGTATATGGTTCATTTCTTTAATGTTTTTCTTTACACATTACTAAAACAGGACTGATCGGTAAAACACTAAAGTCATTTACTCTATTTCGATAAAGGCTAAGACTACTATTCGGTAAAGCTTAAGAAAAATGATAAACTGTTAGTAATAACTGAGAGGGGGGTGAATCAATGGCCTTCAAAAATTTATCCTTTAAACTTTAATCCACCAATCAATACACCTCAGATTATTAAGTCCCTACAAGATGCATGCCTTGAAATACTTTGAAATAATTAATTGTCTGTCAGTTTACCTTGTCTTTCCTTATTCTCCTTGATTACCAATAAGCAGTAAAACTTATTTACCGATACTCAGTAAATATGCAGAGTATACCAATCAATCCAAAAATGCATATGTGAAATGTAAAACAATAAAGTAATAAACCATACACACATAACACATGGATTTTTAACATGGAAACCCTGTTAAGGGAAAAACCACTGGGACCGGTACCCCAAATTTTCACTCTTCTAAAGTGAGCCATGTTAGGAGCCAACCCTGTTAAAGGTTACAAACACACTATTAACTGCGACCTTGTTAGAGGATTTTTATACATAGGTTGTCACTTAGTATCTGGCACCTACGCTACCATCCTTGAATCAGCCTTCTTCTTAGACTATCAATAGGCTTTATGCTAATCTTACTACCATTCTTGAATTAGCCTCCTTCTTAGACTGTCAATAGGCTTTAGGTAATACCAATGCTACTTTCATGAATCAACCTTTTTGGCACTCCTTGGGATGTACCTCAATATATAGAAGATGGTTAAGTCCTGCTTTGTTAAGAGACTTAATTCTTGAATGGTTAAACTAAAACACAATGACCTATTTCTAATGCAACTTGAATTGCAAATTTTTAGATCTATTTAAGTACAATACCTCTCTGATCAATGTATCAATTCAATTCCTTTGTGCTCCACACTTTCTGCTCTGTGATACTATGCTTCATTGTTCGTCGGTGTCTGCAAAATTATTTAGCTCTCCCTTAGCTTGATTGATCAAGACTGGATGAAGTTTAACCTTCACCAGCTTCTCTTCAGCATCTTATTTCTATTCACTCCCCTTCCATGTATCTTATTGCATGCGGAAATGAATTATGCTTGTCTCTTATATAGACATGATATTCCTTAATTTGTGATTCTTGATTCTTGATTCTCGGCGTGAAAAACAATCCAGCCAATCTGATTTACAGCTTTAACTCCTAATTTATCTCGTAGTTATCTTCTTGCCAACTATATAAATATTATTTAAATCAATTACTTAACAGTGGTCAAATAAAGAAAATAAAACAACCAGTTAAGTCTATCCTTAAGCTCTCCCAGCTAGATATTTTTTCATTTTCTAAACTCTCTGTTCTGTCAATCAATTCTATAGTTTGTCGTCGGTGACAACTGCCAATTCCGTCGGTGTAACTTCAGTTAGCTTCGGGATCTCCATCCATTGGGAAACTATATCTTTAGTTCATCGGGCATCCTTTGATTCTGCTTTGTCGGGAAACACTGTCTTCTGCTCGTTGGGTATCACTGTGACTTTTTTCTGTGCCTTTACCGATGGTTTGCACTCTGTCGGTGTAGTCTGTCACTTAGTGAATACTTGACTTTTATGCATTGCTAAAAGTATAATCATTGTTCCATTGATTCTCTAACTTTGGAATTATGTACATGACCATACAAATGATATCAAGTTGACATCAATGACAATAAAAACCATTAACTATTTTAATGTCTTGGATCATCTTCAACTTAACATTATCAAAACATTCAATTAGGTACATGTCATCATAAATAGTATACTCCGAGTAGTAGTTATTTGATAAGATTATTTAGAGGCATACATCTTATAGGAATGAAGATAACTAAAGGTTTATATTTGTGGTTTAAATTTTTGGATTGAATTATTAGATTAAATTTTGAGGCCACTGATTCACCCCCCCCCCCCCCANCCCCCCCCCCCCCCCCACCCCCCCTCTCAGTTATTCTAACAATTGGTATCAGAGCTTGTGTTCTTGAAAGGAAGGTTTAACAACCTAAGCTAAATATCACAAGATGAACAAAAGAGATGTGCCTAAATTAAACAAGGACAACTTTGCATCATGGAAAAGAAAGATAAGACTCCACCTATCAGGTATTGGAAATGATGTCACACAATACCTAAATATTGAATATGTGTTACCTACTGGACCTCTGATAGTTGATCAATTAAGAGAGAAACATGAACACAAATCTATGAAGATAGAACTTGCTTCCTCACTCTCTGATGTTGAATTTGAAGATGTCAAATCATGCACCACTGCAAAGCAAATGTGGGACAAATTGAAGCTAGTACATGGAGGAGATACAAATGTGATGAGGGCTAAAGCTAAAAGCCTAAGAGGAAAGTTTGATGACCTAAGAATTAAAGAAGGAGAAAACATCACTCAGTACAGTAGAAGAATCAAAGAGGTTGTTAATTCTATCCGAGGAGTAGGAGGTGTACTTAAATAAGAAACAGTGGTAAATAAAATTCTTAGAACCTTATTGCATGTTTATGCTATTAGAGTATCTTCTATACAAGAAATGAGAGCAGTAGAAAATAACAATGTTACTCTAGATAGTTTGATTGGTAGACTTATTTCATTTGAGATGAATAACTTTGATAACAGTGTCTTACTAACTATTGAGTCTGCATTCAAATCTTCTTTGAAAATAAGTAAATCAAGTCATAAACACACTATGAGAAATGATAGTGAAAGTGATAGTGACGACCAAGAGCTTGATGCAACTAAAGCACTAATAGATAGAAGATTGCAGAGAGGCAATGGTAGATACAAAGGTAAATTACCATTGGTATGTTTTAATTATAAAGAGATTTGACACTTTGCTTCTAGATGTCCTAACAAAATAAAATATGATAGAAGTAATGACAAAAATTATGAAAAGAAGTTTGATAGAGATGATGATAGAGACTACCGAAGCAATTGACAATCTGACAGAAGAGACAACCAAGACTACAAAGAAAAAGGAAATAAGGCTTGTTGCTTGGATGAGAACAAAGCTAGAAATACTGACACCAAATCTGATGAAGATATTGAGTTGGTATTTGTTGCTATGAAAGATGATTGAGATGAAGAGGAAAGGTATGTTGAAACTGCACTCATATCTAAGGTTAGTAAGAATGATGTCTGGATTATTGATAGTGGCTGTACTCACCATATGACTATAGATAAAGAAAAGTTTGAGACTTTTGAATATTATAATGGTGGATCATTAAGAATGGGTAATGACTCACCTTGTCCAGTTGAAGGTAAAGGAACCATAATGTTGAATAATCTAATCAGATGTGAAAATTCATATTGGTTGAAAGGACTTAACTATAATATATTGAGTCTTTCACAGCTGAATAACCAAGTCACCGAGTTGCATTTGAGAACAAAAAGGAAAAGATCTTTAATGAATTAGGAAGGTTGATCAGAACTGGTGAACAGACAAAAGGTAACCTATTCTATCTTGATGATATTAACACCACTTGTTTAATGGCTAGAAACGAAGACATATGGTTGTGGCAT
>MU225967.1:2930051-2965277 GCA_018584345.1 Thuja plicata | reverse complement strand
ATAAGAAATAAAAGGAAAGTAAGAGGCTTACCGAGCATGTCAAAACCCGACCATGTCATGTGTAAGAATTGTCAAAAAGGTAAAATGACAAAGTCTAGTTTCAAGAGAAAAACCTACACATCTAATGATATTCTAGAGCTAGTCCATACTGGCCTATGTGGACCCATGAGAACAAAGAGCTACTATGGTGATAGATACTTCATTCTCTTTGTTGATGATTATTCTAGAATGGTGACTGTTATGTTCCTAAAAGAGAAATCAGAAGAATTTAAGATGTTTAAATGGTATAAGTCTATAGTGAAAAAACAAAGTGGAAAGGAACTAAAATGTCTAAGATCGGATAGAGGAGGAGAATTTATTTTTGATGAATTCACTAACTTTTGTAATGGGCATGGAATTTAAAGACAGGTTTCTGCACCGAGAACACCACAGAAAAATGGGATTGCTGAAAGAAGGAATAGATCCATTGTTGATTGTGCTAGAACACTAATGATTGAGAAAGGAATCACACAAACATTCTAGAGAAGTTTTCAGCACTGTTGTCTACACATTGAACAGAGTTCAATTGAAGAAAGACACCAATAAGACACCTTATGAGCTATGGTATGGATACACACCCAATGTAAGTTACTTCAAAACATTTAGTAGTCAATGTTATATTTTGAAAGATGATAGAAATGGAAAGCTTGAATCCAAAGGTGAAGAAGGAACATTTCTAGGGTATTCTACCAAGAGCAAGGCTTATAAATTTCTTAACAAATCCTCTAACAAAATCATTGAAAGTGCTAATGTCAAAGTAGATGAATTTGCTGAGAAAAATGATGAGGAAAGAAGAAAGGAACCAGAATACTATAACAAGTTTGTCTAGAGTGAAGAACCTAACACTCTGCCTAAGCAACAGTGTATCACTCCTGAGTAAAATAACAATGCACCTGAGCATCAGGCTACAAACACCAAAAATCATGAAATTTCTCACAATGATATACCAAGTGATGAAGATCAAAATGAAGGTCAAGATGATGATCATAATGATGAACAAAGAGCTGAACCGGTAATTTCCAAGTATGTCAGAAGACATCATCCATAGAACCAAATCATAGGAGACAAAAAGGTTGGAATGAGAACAAGAAGTAAGTTACTGAATACTAGATGTTTAATTTGTGATTTTGAGCCTAAATCTGTCGATACTGCACTTGAAAATAAAGAATGGTCAGTGACATGAATGAAGAGATAGAGAATATTGAGAAGAACAAAGTATGGACATTAGTACCTAGACCAGATGACAAAAATGTCATTTGTACCAAATGGATATTCAGAAACAAACTGAATGAGAATGGAGAAGTTGCAAGGAACAAAAAAAGATTAGTATGAAAAGGGTATGCACTAGAAGAAGGTATTGAATATGGAGAAACCTTTGCACCCTTTGCTAGACTAGAAGGATTCATAGTTCTACTTGCTTATGCTGCATTCAAAGGATTCAAGGTATACCAAATGGATGTCAAATCTACATTCCTAAATGGAATACTAGAAGAAGAGGTATACATTGAACAACTAGAAGGGTTTGTTGATCCTAAAAAGAGAAACATGGTTTGTAGACTACAAAAAGCCTTGTATGGATTGAAACAAGCACCAAGATCATGATATGAAAGAATTCACTCCTATCTCATAAGTATTGGATTTGTAAGAACAAGTGAAAATAGTAATCTGTATTTAAAAGAAGATATTGATGATAACATTTTGATTGCTGAAATATTTGTTGATGATATAAGATTTAGAGGTAATGATATGCTATGCAAATCATTTGATGATGAAATGATAAAATATTTTGAGATGTCAATGTTTGGGGAGATCAAATTATTTCTTGGTCTACATATTCTACAACAGGATGCATGCATCTACATCACACAATCCAAATACATCAAGGAAGTGTTGAAGATATTCAAAATGGAAGATTCCAAGCTAGTTGGAACACCTATGGAAACTAGATGCAAGATGACAAAGGAAGACAAGTCAACCAAGGTAAATCAGACCCTATATAGATCTATGATTGGAAAACTCATGTATGTTGTTCATACTAGACTAGATATAGCACATGCAATAGGAATAGTTGCAAGATTCTCTGCTAATCCCAAGGAATCACACATCACTGCTGTCAAAACAATTTTGAGATATCTAAAGAATACTAAGGACTATGGATTATGGTATAAAAGAGAAGGCAAATTTGAGCTTCAAGTCTATACAGATGCTTATTGGGCTAGGAATTTAGATGATAGAAAGAGCACAACAAGAGGATCATTCTTCATGGTAGAAAAACTTGTCACATGGATAAGTAAGAAGCAAGGATGCATCTCACAATTAACTAAAGAAGCAGAATATGTAGTTGCTGCAGAAAATTTCTCTAACATTTCATGGATCAAGCAATTACTGGAAGTTATGGATATGAAAATGCTTGAACTAGTGATTATCTATTGTGATAATACAAGTGCAATAAATATTTCAAAGAGCCCAGTTGTGCATGCTAATACAAAGCTTATTTCTATCAAGTATCATTACTTAAGAGAACAAGTGCAAGAGAAAGAGGTGATATTGGAATATGTTCAATCCAAGGAACAATTAGTAGACATATTCATAAAGCCATTGCCTAAAGATACATTTGAGTACCTGAGACAGAGACTAGGGGTCAGACCTTTGTCTATTGGTCACTAAGTTAAATAGGAGGCTACATCAGCCTACACACAATCTGAAGATCATTCATGTTGATGCAATAAAAGAGATGGACTGCAAAGATTTATCAGTACACAAAAAGATACTTATGTGCACCAAACAATAGAGCTAAATTGCTAATGGAAAGGACATTCAAGGAATATATTAAAAAATAGAGAGATTTAGTTTGGCATTGTTGTCAAAGGGAGAGATTATATCCAAATGAAATATCTATCAGAAGTATTCAAAGGGAGAGATGTACTTAATGAATATGAGGAGAAATATATTGTTGTCAAAGAGAAAAGAACTATCCATCAAAAAGAGGAACAGTCAAAGGGAGAGAAAACATCAAAGAAATATTCAAAGAAACATCCATCTAAGGGAGAGAAGACTCTACAACAAATGGAGAGACAGAATGAGAATTTGCTACATCTATCTAGTTAAGGAAATAAATAATGAAGAAAGCACTCTGCAAGAATCAAATCTAAGCTAGAAGAGCTTACCGAGAGTCAGACATTTGTATTGGTTATAGAAAAATAAGTCTGGGAGAGATTGATGAAATACAACTGATATATTTCATATTGTATTAGTAGTATGTAGTATGTTTCCATCAATGCCAAAGGGAGAGATTAATGAACTAAAATTGATTGAATGTTTAAAGATGTTAAGTTGATGATCACCCAGATGCAGAAAATTAATGCAAGACATTAAATCAGTTAATGTATTGTATTGTCATTGATGTCAACTTGATATACTTTTATTGGTCATATACATACTATCAAAGACTTCAAATAACCAAAGAGATAAAGGTTATGTTATTAGTAATGCATAAAATATCAATATACACCATGAGTGACAACAAACACCGATGGATAGTGCACACCGACAGATAGAGAACCCCGAGAAGAGTCATAGTGATACCCAAGAAAGATACTTGAGCAAGAATTATCGAGAAAAACCAATGTGATACTTGAGCAGAAGTGAAAGTCACAGTGTTTCCTGATGGTCAGACAACCCTGACAGATAGAGATGCCTAAGGACAATTGAAGTCAAGATCGAGCAAACAAGGAGTTAAACATTAATTAGAACTGAAGTTTAGAAATGAAAAAAGACTTATCTAGAAGGATCTAAATATAGATTTAACTGATTGATTACATTGTTTTCATTGACCAGTTAAAAGAAAAAGATAAGCTAAAGATTTAAAGCTAGTTTTAATCCTAGTTGTCAAGAATAAATTTATGGGATAAAACTAAAGCAAGCTTTAAAGAAAGAATGATGAGATTTGTGGATCACGTCAAGAATAAGAAAGACAAGGAATTAGAAACGGTGAAATCATGTCTATAAAAGAGACAAGCTAATTCATTATCAAAAAGGAATGTTGAAGAGAATTTTGGTGAAGATAAGAAGTCTTCATACAGATCTGATCAAACAAGCTGAAGAACAGAGCTAAAGTTTTCAACATACACTAAGCAATAGAGAAGCAACAACATTCACTAAGCAAAAAGAAGTGGAGAAAAGGAATATAAGAGAAACATTGATCAGAAAGGTATTATGAGCTTACAATAGATCTAAACATCTACAAGATTAAGTTGTATTTATGAACAGATCATATACTGATTCATTTTAACCATTGATTCAGAAAATCTCTTAACAGAGTAGGATCAAACCATCCTTTATATATTGAGATACATCCCAAGGAGTATCAAAAGGTTTTCATGTTGACATCATAGTTAATACGAGATCAAGTGATAAACTGTTAGTGATAAATCCTCTAACAAGGTCGCATTTAATAGTGTGTTTGTAACCTTTAACAGGGTTGGCTCTTCATCGAGCTCACTTCACAAGGGTGAAAATTTTGGGTTACCGGTCCCAAGTGGTTTTTCCCCTAAAAGAGTTTCCACGTTAAAATCCATGTGTCAAATATGTATATGGTTCATTGCTTTAATGTTTTGCTTTACACATTACTAAAATAGGACTGATCACTAAAACATTAAATTCATTTACTATATTTTGGTAAA
Source organism: Thuja plicata (assembly GCA_018584345.1). Lineage (NCBI taxonomy): Eukaryota > Viridiplantae > Streptophyta > Pinopsida > Cupressales > Cupressaceae > Thuja > Thuja plicata. Next base: position 2,960,556 of record MU225967.1, on the reverse strand, counting down.
GGCTAAGACTGCTATTGGGTAAAGCTTAAGAAAAAGGAAAAATAGTATACTCCAAGCAGTAGTTATTTGATAAGATTATTTAGAGGCATACATCTTATAGCACTGAAGATAACTAGAGGTTTATATTTGTGGTATAAATTTTTGGATTGAATTATTGGATTCAATTTTGAGTCCACTGATTCACCCCCCCCCCCTTCTCAGTTATTCTAACATCTTCCTTGAGTGAGGAAAATACAGGAATAGAAAATGAAAGTGAGTCTAAAATAGGGAGATAAAATAGAGCTCAAAGTATTAGAAGAAAATTCAATAAATGTATGGAATTTTTCCTTTCTCAAGGGGGGTCATGTTATTATGATGGTGAGACCAAAGGAAACATCAAGGTGTCCTTGAGGTACAAACATCTACATAAATAATGGGTACCCAAGGAACTTCCTCCAATAAACACTAATTTTTTTGTTAATGAGAGGATATATCTCATAACACCATCATCATTACATGGTTTGGGCCTATTTTCCATGGATGACATAAAGGTCTATTACAACAAATTTTCTCAATTGATGGAGTATGTCAGACCTTGTTACAATTACAAAAATTGGGTGTTGATTGTTTGATATAAAAAAGGTATGCGTAGGTATGCACTCTCAGCAAATTATATACAATAGAAAGATAATGATAAAATTAAAAGAGTGTCTATATACATTGAAGGAAAGCCAAAATAAATAGGGAATATAGCATGTTTTTTAAATAGTACGTGACCTGGGTCAACTAATAAGCAACCCAATTGCATATTTGAGGTGCGCAAGGGAAATCATGTATTTGTATGTGCAATAAAATCAATAAGTGTAGGGGAAGAGATGCTATTCTATTACAATTTGAATCACACAGATATAAACAAAGTTACTATGATGGAGGTGGTACATACTATATACCATTTAAACTAACCTCCAATTAATGACTCCAATATATCATTTTATTATTAAGTTTTTTGGTAAGTCAATTGGTTTCATTTCGCTAATATTTTTATGTTTGATCTTTATCACAGGGCCATATGGATCCGTCACATATCATGGACATGGATGTTACTCCTAACCCTTCTACTAGGAAGGTAAACCTCATTGTAATTGTACAAATTAGATAGAAGCAAAATGTTATATTATTATGTTCTTTTCTTGAGTATTTTGGAGTAATTTTGATAGTGTTAAAATAATATTCTTGTCATAGACATATATTCAGGGAAAGGGAAAGGCACCTCCAATACCTCCGGACATCTTAATGGATCTAGACTCAGTATTATGTGATGATGAAATCACACTTTCCACAAACCCGATCTAAAAGATTAAAAATTATATTAGAAAAATTAATACATATATTATTGCTTTTTCATGCATAGATCCTCAAACTAATGAGATAAAAGAGAGGGTGAAAAAATTGATGCGGGAAGAAAAAAACTTGGAAGTAAGCAGTAATGAAATCTTTAATTATAACAAAAGTTCAATAACGGTTTATATTTTTTTACTCATTTATGTCATTAACTAAAATATGTGTGTGTTGTTTTTACAGAGTTTTATACGTCCTCATCTACCTGGTGGCCATGATCAGGGCACTGCAAATAGTTTAGATGATGACCATGTTCTATACATTATTACTACTCCTTTTAACTTGTGAACTTGCTTTTTTAATGCTAGTGTTATTGCTCATATATTTATTATGTAGTTGATATAGAGGGATCTATTTTATCCTCTTCATGACTGATCATTCATACCTTAGGGAAATCCTCATACCCCTCTCAAACAATGCTTCCACTCCTTGACTCCTTGCACCCCTCTCTAATCATTGTCAAGGTTTTCTTTACTGACAATTTAGACTCCCATCAATCTTGTTACTGACCAATGTCCTATTCCCTTGGATATTACACATTGACTAATTCTTTGATTCATCATACCCTTACCTAAACTTGTACTCTTATCCCTGATTCAGACACTTCTATGCTTTTCCCATACAAAATCAACTCATAATAGTCTGACCATAATCAGATGTAGAGAACAATGGGCACCCACATATGTCCATTCATTTAAGGAAAAATCTCCCAATCTCCCAAGGATATACAACTTCTCACATTATGCCAACCACATTGACTCACTATTCAAAATTCCACAATAGGATCAACTATCCACAAGATCCCTAACTTGTCCGCAAATCTTTCCACCAATGATGATTCCCAATCCTATGATCACATAACTCCATTGATTGATTACCCATATCCTTCGAGACTTCTCACCCACAATCTGTGACAATAATATCCAATCTTCCCTCTAAAACTCAACCTCAAATCCTCTTCATTTCTCTAATCCCATGAACCCCTAACACTTTACCATAGGGTTCTTAGACTCTTTGCACACCATTACAAGGCTCTAGTAGACTCATTACATGTCCATTATCTTCCCAAGATCCACTGCCCCACACAAACATAACCTTGACTTGACTGTCCACAAAAATTTACCTTGACTAGTCCATGTCTTCATAACCCTTTCAACCATAACCAAACAATTCATTCACCCATTGATCAACCTAGGGACATTATTATATCCTTCTAATATTATTTTAATCACTTGACAACATTTTTTAACACTGATCCATTTTAGAAATCAAGACAACAGTGACTGCCCCATATTAGCCTCACACAACTACCACATATCCAATCACCATACCTTGTATATCCTTGTACACAAAAAGGAAACCAACTTTCTTACACTCTTGGAGACTCCTGTCACAACCATTCACTTGATCCTTGACCATATACAACAAAATTTTTGAACCAAACTAATAACATTTACCCACTATTACCACTGTCACTTTAGGATAGTTTGTCATACCTCTAAAACAATCACTTTTTAAAGACCTTCCTCTAATCACTTGGCCTCATGTTCACTTGGAATGGATGGACCCATTTTCCCTATACCTATCCATGCCCTTGGGACACCTTCCAATGGTTTAGTATAGTCTGTACTCTCAAAACTTGCAAGCTTACTATTGTTTAATGTATTATTGCTCTTGCACCATTATTGCTAATATATTTAATGTTTTATATATTTAATGTATTATTCTCCAGGTCATGTCAGTGATCCTATGCAAACTCTTCCTCATTCGAGGTCAACCCCACCTATATTTCTGATTGCAATGTCGGAAACATGCAACATGCAAACATCCTATAATGCACATCATATTGGTAGATCCCTCTTTTTCTCTCTCTTTTGTTAGCTGCTTATTTCCCTTGAAGTATTCTTTCTTGGGGGAATTTCATAGTGGATTCAATTTCTACAGCAGGAGATGCACATGAGAATTTTCCAGAGGCAACTATTGGGCATAACATACCATCATTTCCTAGATCTTCATGTATTGCTAGTACGAGAACGTTGCAGGACAAATTTGTGGTGAGTGACGAAGAAGTGATTCCCTTAAAGATACAAAACATTCTAGGTACTTTAAAATTATTATTATATATAGTCTAACTGTAATTTACTTATTTATCACTCATTTTGGACTACTGATCCCATGACTTTTTTGCAGGAAATGATATTTTTATAAAAAATATTATTGACATTACATTGCAGATATTCGGGTCCACCATACGTAAAAGGTGGAACATCATATGTGAACTAACCCTAATCCACTATTTTGATTTCATATCATTGCTAGAATAGTTTTCCTTTGATCCATTTCTTGAACTATATTAAAGGTAGCTTCAGTTAATTTCTGAATCTAACAGGTTTTTTTCTTAAAAGATGGAATGACCAAGAAAAAAGGCTAAAAGATGAACTCACAAACTGTATGGTTGGGTTGTTTAGAGCTGACACATTCAAAAAAATGAAGATCCTTGAGAAAGTTGGCACATATCTAAAGTATTTGAGGGACCAATACAAGACACATTTAAAGAAGAACGTAAAGAACGAGCGTGCCCCCATTATTCTAGAGGAGTTGAAGGACCTGATTTTGGATGCGAAGGAGAGAATTGAAAGGAAAAAAGGAAATACACTAGCAAACACCAGAAGAAGGTATTTGATACTATTAAGAATGTAATTATGTACTAATTACTCTTTATATTTATATAATCTAACATATTTCAAAATTTTCATAACTGAGTGACACATCAAAGGCAACCAAGGCAAGACAAGAAAAACACGGGCAATACAAGCTCGACTCTGGTGGTTATATGAAACTTTCCGCATGAATTGTAAGTATCACTAAATGAAATATCACATCAAAATATTTATAAATTGCAAAAAATTGTTTTTGATGAAACAATACAAGAAAAATTTATGATAGTAAGCAAAAATGTAGGGCTCTGAGTTCAATAGAGCTCCCACAAAAGATGACAAGAGAATTTCCTACCAGCAAGGCTATATAGTCGTGGTTGAATGACTATGATAATTGAGTGGGAAAATAGGAGATTCTAGTGCATCTGTCTCACAGGTAAATAAGATAAATGAAATTTTTTTCAAATTGAATACTTTACCAATAATCTATTTGATTTTAAGTTCCAACATAAAGTGACTATATTTACTTTAAATAAGCAAGCAATGATAACAATGCGCATGACATTAGAATGCAGCCTGTTAATTGTGGAACACAACCTGCACATGCTCATGAAGGTCTAGATGTGCATCCCAGTAGTAGAGGTATTCAATTTTTTAATATAATTATTAATACAATTAAACATCTTAAATTGAAATTGGTGTATTTCAACTCCAGAGGATCTAGAGGGTGTTCAGCATGTTGAGGTTGAGGCTAGACAAAATGATCTAGAAGATGATGTGGCCCCATCAGGTAAAGAGCATCACAGTTATGTTCTTTAAATTAATACTTGTAACAATAATAAAACAATATTTTGAATTTAAACCATTTCTTTGTTATTGCAGAGGACCCTCTTTTGCATCAGTTTCCTCGTCCTCGGTATAGGACTAGGCATACATTGAGATCACGAGCAAAGGCCAAAAAAACATAAGAGGGGGAAATGATGAAGAAAACGATGCTCCACTTAGTCTTTACATAGCTTCAAAAAAAACAAAAAATAGAAATGATTGTAATCTACCTTATTTGATAATGACTAAATTTTATGTGTTAATGAATATTGATGAATGTTACGTGTTAATGAATGTTATGTGTTAATGAATGAATGTTATATTTTATTAATGGATTAAATAATGAATGAATGTTAGATGTTAACGGGGAATTTAGAGTGATGTTAGGGGGGAGGAGCCAAATGAGCTTCCACCTTCACATGGTTGGCCATGTTAAGTAGAGAATATTAAACTATTCTCAAAACAAAGCGAAGCTCAATAAGATAACACACTTTTAAATATCTCATTATGTTGCACAGTTAATCTTATTAAATAATGTATATTGAATCTTAATTGCAGGGTACAAAAGAGCCAACACAAACAACAACACCACAATTTGCTAGGTCTAATGAACTCCCATATTTTTTGAATATACACTAACACTATGAGATGCTTCTAGTGTTGATATCCATGGCACGACTACAAAAGTTGTGAATATGCCTCATCCTTGTAAGTTTTTTTATTAGTTGACATTTTATTTAGCACTTTTTAATTTGGTGCTCTAATTTTTTGGAGACTTTTGAAGTTTCATCATGAAGTTCAGATGAATATTTTGAAGCCATTTTACTGGTATATCTGTAGGCTAGTCTCCTCTGTACTGGTAATTTTGTCTCTTCTTGTCTCTGAGATATTGAAATTTGGAACCCTCATGAAACTCATATCACTCTTGATGCTCTTTAATATTAGAGCTATTCTATTATTTATGAGTTGCAGTTTCCTAGAACTATTTTCTCAAAACCCTTACATGGTGTTACTCCTTTGATTTTATACATTGTATCATTGTAGAATTTGGATATCTCCCTTTTATTGTATTCTATGGATAGTTATTTATATCTCTCATGTTGTATTTTTTTATTGAGAGATCTTTTCTTTTATAACATGAAGAATTTTGATCCATTTTTTCTCATTGTGGAAGAAACTTGTAACAGTTTTGTAGCTTTATTTGGCTTACTCATACCTTGGTTGTACTTCACTGATACAAAGCATTATCCTTCCATCATAATGTTACAAATATATTTGTCTATGATAGTAACTTGAGTGCTCATTTTATCCTATCAACATCATATTGTTCTTACATTGAAATTTGATCTCTCTCTCTCTCTCTCTCTCTCTCTCTCTCTCTCTCTCTCTCTCTCTCATGCTGAAGATGATATCTTTCTGGCATATTGTCTTCAAAATTATAACAATGGTAATAAGGTCCTTTATTTTTATCAAAAGTCTAATCAATAAAAATGGATTGTACCTCTCTGTTATTTTCTATAATGTTATGTAGATTTTCATTATCTTCTCATACTGGAACTTTCTTTTATAGTTACTTAATATCAGACATCTCTTATAACATATATCCTCTTTCCATAAGCTCCTTTAATCTCATGTTGTAACTAGATTAAGATTTTTTTAGGAAGGTCATCCTCTTCCAGCTACACATTCCTGGCATGAGTGGATTCCATCTGTCTATATGGAAAGTGAAGCATTTGAATACAAGGTATGGTTGTTTGATAAAGTCTAAACTCACAATTTTATATATAAATATATAAATATATATATATATATATATAGTTAGAAAAGTTTGAAGATGACATTGATCTAGCACTTACATCTAATTTTGTGTTTTATTGGACGTCTAGTAAAGATTGAACAAATCACATGAATTTGCACTCTCCATTATCTTACAACTTATGCATAAACTAACTAGGAGTTTAGGAATAAATTTTTGTACCAATTGGATATATAAATAATAAAGTTATTGCATTTCACTTGCAATGTCAACCCTTCTTTGTGATTATATTAGCACCAAATTGACTTACATGCTTTATAAATCTGCAACAAGATACTTTTTAACCTAATTATTCACAACATAGAATACCCATAATAATGTATATCAACAATAATTCTTTAGCACAACCCATCAAATCATTATATAGATTCTTTAAAATGGATCTGGTCTACATCCTTCACCTATTCTAGCTCTTGGTTTCACTGTCTAATGTTGTCCACTGTTGTTCTGAGGGTTGGGTTCATTACTTTGAGGAAGAATATATTCCATTCATTGCATTCATGAGATTTATAGATGTCTTGAGATTTTTCCCCTTCTTTTCAAATTACATCCTCTTTCAAAAAAAATGCATATTGTTGTCATTTGTTATTGTGATGAGTAGTGACGACAGAGGCTATTTTTTGTAACATTAAAACAATGATCCAAGAATCAATGATAAAAATAGTGATACATTATTTGTGAAAATCATTGGTCATGAATCACAAGGTGGAATGACAATGTTACATTTTCAAGAAATAATTATTTTTATTGCTTAAAAATAGTGACAAGATATAAAATAGGGGCATCATCAATGTCAAGACATTGACTACAATATCAAAGGGACAGTGATCTATTATAGGTCAATTGAAGAACAAGAATGCTATTGTTAAACAGAGAATGACAACATTGTCATGCAACCATGAAAATAAATGTAAATAATTAGAGTTAATCATGAAATTAGTTATAAAGAGTTGGAAATTACAATGACAACTAGTGGAAAAGACCCAATATAGTAAATGGGAGTGCCATAACAGCAATCAAGTATAGAAAAAGCATAAAAAACACAGTGATAGATATGCATGAGATCAAAAAGTAGTAAAAAGGAAATGATAGTCCAAAGGTAGTAAAAATGGAGTTATTCCATGAAGAAGACAGTCCTCAACTTCAAAGCGGTCAAGAAAAATCAAATGCACTTCCATAGAGTTCAAACCCATGTTGATGTTCCGGTTTATTTTCCCCAAAAGAAAAGGTAGTGAAAGAGAAGGTTTCATGGAAATGATGTCCTTAAAAATGAGCAGATGTAGCACATAGGAAGAAGAGATAAGGTGTTTGAAGATAATAGTAATATCATTTGTAACACCACTTATAGTCACAAAGGAGTAGACAAATTCTATATCTGAGATGAATGCAAGGGTCCATCTCTATTGAGAACAACTAGATTTGCATTAAATATTAAGGGAAATCTCATGAGCATTAAAAGGAATGAATGTTATAATAAAAATTAGCATGTTTCCTTGCTTGGAATGTGATCATGTATTCAATGGCTTCATTTCCATTTGTGACATATTAACATTGCCTTGGGTATCATTATTTCCATTATATATTCACTGTTCCAAAACATACTCCCTTTTATTACTATGATTTTTTCAATGATGTGTTCTCTGTCATGATGTTCTTTACACTGTTGATAGATCATTATTTCTTGGAAATATTTATTGATGCTCTATTACTTCCTTGAATCTTGTTTCTCTAATGATCATTCAATCTCTTTTCTATAACAACAATAGTGACCTCCTTGCAAAAATATTGGATGCACCCATAAAAAACCTTTTGGTGACCTACTGTTTGTGTGGGTAAACCATTATTTTGATAGAATTATGTCATTTGTAGCAACAACTATATCAATGTCTTTTTGCATTTTTTCACTGTCATTTGCATTGATTTTACCTTCCATTGTGTTCTCTCTTGATAGAAGCTCCTCTTGATCTTGTTCATTTTGATATGGTGTTCACTATTATAAACCATTGTTCCTTTATGAATAACACTACTTTTTATGGATGTCTCTTTATTGTTTGTGCATTTCACTATTTATATATAGTGATAGTGATTGCCCATTTGCTATCAAATATTGTAGAATTTGGCTTTATACCTATCAATTTCATTTTCTTAGAAGTCTTTAAATCTTTTTCAAAAAGTCCATTTTGTGCATATCCTACAATAAATGTAGTCCTTGAGACCATATTTTTTTTAGAATATATTCCCAATATAAAAAAGGTAGCAAATTTTATAAGCAACAAATGTTGAGGAAACTTGGGAATGCCAATGTTAAAATGGACATTATATTTGAATTTGAACCCAACTCATCGAATATATTAACAAGTTTTTTCTTCGAACTTATTCAATTCTTAACCAATGTTGACATGTATGTCATTTATATCTTTTTTCTATATTATCTTTTGTTTGAGTAAAATTTCTCAATTTTTTGTTGGTAGTTGTAAATGAAACTTAAGGTTATCCTTCATGATACCCTATGAATATTAATTCTAGTAATATGTATGTGCTATGTATGAGAAGCTCACCTTCTCCTGTACACTGGTTTGGACTATTCACTCATAGCTTCTCTTATTAATATATTGTATTTGTTGTCAACTCTTGTAGAAACCTGACCTCATGGGTTTTCACCATATGTCTTGTTTATGGGAGTTTATACTACCCAAAACTTAGTTTGCTCTGCCATGACTTTAAAAGCATTATCTCCTTATAAGATTAATATCTCACATATTGCAAGAAGCTATATATATTTGTTAGTATTCCATTAGGTATGTGATCCGTTTTTGGGTATGAAGGCAACAAAAAATATTCATATTGTTAATATTGTATTTCATAACACTTCCAAGCCTAAATCTGAATGGGATGCTTCCACTAGAACTGGCGAATCTATCACATCTTGTGGGAATGTAAGTGAGATAAATATTATATATTCAAAATTTTATCATTTGGGTTTATTATAGCTAAAAAAATGCTCAAAATAGGTGTATGGAAAGCTTTCAAAAGAAATGTTGATTGAATTCACTGCACCTTGCTACAAGGATCATGTTATATGATAATGTATGAACAACTTAAACAAACATTGTTTGTTCTATTTTCCGCTTTTGTGGAAGCTAAATTTGGAACCTGGGTACACTTGAGCAATACACTTTAGTTTATTTTTTAATTGTAATTCAATATCCTAGGTCCATACTTATTTGTGGTACTGTAACTGAGCAATATCATCTTTTCACAACTTAGGGTATAGTCAATCTTAAAACAAGGTCAAAATATAGGTGTAATGGCAAGATTTTTAAAAATTATTCATGAAATTCACTATTGATAATAGATACATGTTATATGACAACATAAGAGCATATTTAAAAAAACCTATTTGTACTTCTTTCCACTTCTGAGGAAACTAGCTCTGGACCTTGGGTACTTAGTTTGTAATTGTCAAGCAATCTTATGGGTTTATCATTTATCTTACTACAAGATTAATCATTTTTTCTCTTAGGAATTTTTTTTGGCTAATTGATTGTTCTCTTGCTTAGAGATATCTCAAATAATTATCTTAGTGGATCAATACTTAGATAATTTGGTTCAATGTGTGCCTTTAGAAATTTGTAAGTTCTCTACATTATTTACTTATACTGAGTAGCATCATGTTGATGTGTTCTCGATTGAAATTATTGATTTCCAGTTCAGATCTCTCTCAAGAAATCTCTTGTCCAGACCTATTCCAAAGGAGCTCTAAAATCTTGCAAGCTTGATTGAATTGTAAACCCCTCCCTCTCTCATTAATCATACTAATTTGGTTTCATTTGAAAAATATTTTTATAGTAAGAATATAAGAGTTACGTTGTTTTCATTTCCATAAATAAGAGACCATATTTCTGTTAGAATAACTAAGAGCGGGGGGGTGAATCAGTTAGACTTGGTTCCCTCACAAAATTATCCTACAGTCCAAAATTCCTCCAGATGTATAACAAAACAATATCAAATATAAAACTCAGCTCGGTGAAATATAAACTGTGATTTCTAAACTTACTGTTAAGTTATCTACCGAGCAACAGTAAATTAATAATGTGATTACCCATCTAGGTTAATAAAATAAAGTGTAAAGTAAAATAACAATCCATAACATTCATACACATTGAAACATAGATTTTTAACGTGGAAACCCTACTAAGGTAAAAACAACCTGGGACCGGTAACCCAAAATATTTTCACTCTTTTGAAGTGAGCTTGATGAAGAGCCAGCCCTGTTAAAGGTTACAATGCACACTGTTAAATGTGACCTTGTTAGAGGATTTAAAACTACCAGTTCTCTCTTGACCATGCATTCACTATGGGGTCAAAAAGAAAAAAATTAACATTCTCTGATTGTTCTAATAAGGATTCACTATCCCACTTAGTTAAGAGATTTATCTATAACAATGGTTAAACTGATACAGTAATGATCTGATTCAAATACAACTCTAATTTGAAGATATTTAGATCTATTCTATGTAAATAATACCTCTGATCAATTTGTTCACTTCAGTTCATATCATACTTTGTTCTTCTCGGTAATCCTTTTTCCTCTATTTTTCTCGGTGATGTCTGCATAAAGGCTCAGTTCTGTCTTTAACCAGTCTGATCAGTCATGCATCAAATTTGCATGTATGCTTCAACATCTATGTACATGATTCACAAAATGAATCTCTTGTCTCTTATATAGACATCATGTATCATTTAATTTTCATCCTTCAATCTTGCCGCTTAATCTTCATCGTTCATTTTCCCACTTGATTCTTCCTCGATAGTTGTGTTAAAAACATGTTTCAATCTTTGTTGTCTGATATTCCTTGAATTTTCATAACCATTTGATCAAATAACAAAATTTATATGTTACCTCAAAATTATCAATTTCCAGCTCAATATTTTAGTTGTCCTCGGTTTGAATTAATTTCTTAATCAATAGTTGTGTCGGCAATCCCTGGCTTGGTTAACACTGTCAATGTATACAGAACTCTTTATTTTCCAACCACATAAAATTTTTTGTTCCAAATATTCAATACATAACAGATTTTTTCCACCATAATAATACTCAAATAAGTTGACATTAATGACAATACATTAACTGATAATGTTTATCATCACTTCTACAACTCGGTTGAATATCAACAAATGACTTCAAACATATAATCAGTTGTAGTTCATCAAACTCTCCCTTTTGCATTGATGGAAACACAATATGAAATATGCAATATAATGTTCCATACAAAAAATCCTAAACTTTTGTTCTGCAACTGCAACAATTTTGTAGCTCTCCCTAGCTTGAATATAAGTTGTGTCAGTATAAAAAAAATATTCATTGTGCAGACTCTCCCTGTTGTTTTGTCTTTTCAGCTCTTGAATCTCTCTGTAGATTATATATATCTCTCCCTTTCTCTTTTCTCCCTTCGATGGATATATATTTCATTGATCATATCTCTCCCTTTATATTTCATGACTTTCTCTCCCTTTGACAACAATGCCAAAAATAAATATGTAGCTCTTCATTAGCTAAAATAAAATTTCTTTGTTATTTGGTGTAGTGGGTACCTTTTTGTACGGATATCTATGTTTCGGTCTAGTTCAGATTTTGCATCAACATGATTGATATTCTAATTTCATGTAGGTTGATGCAACCTCATAATCTTCTTAGTTACCAATAGACAAGGGATGAACCCCTAGTCTACCTCTCAAGTACTCAAATGTATCCTTTGGTAAGGGTTTTGTGAATATGTCTGCAAGCTATTCTTTTGATTGTACATATTCCAGTATTACTTGTTTTTCTTGTACTTGTTCCCTCAAGTAGTGATAATTTATAGAAATATGCTTTGTCTTTGCATGCATCACAGGATTCTTTGAAATATTTATAGCACTTGTGTTATCACAATAAATCATCACTGGTTCAGTGATCTCCTCATTCATCCCTTTCAACAATTGTTTTATCCATGCTATGTTAGAACAATTTGTAGCAGTAGCAACATATTCTTCTTCTGCAATTGACTATGATATGCATCCTTGCTTCTTGCTAATCCAAGTAACTAGTCTTTCTCCAATAAAGAATGCTCCACCAGTAGTGCTCTTTCTATCATCTATATTTCCAGCCCAATCAACATCTGTATAGACTTTCAATTTGAATTTTCCTTCTCTTTTATACCAAAGTCCAGAATCCTCAGTATTCTTCAAATATCTAAAAATTATTTTAACAGCGGTCATATGTGATTCTCTGGGGTTAGCATAAAATCTTGCAACTATTCCAACTTTGTGTGCAATGTCAGGTCTTGTGTGTACAACATACATGAATTTACCAATCTTAGATCTATACAAGGTTTGATTTACCTCATGTGTCTTGTCTTCTTTTGTCAATTTGCATCCTGTCACCATAGGTGTTTCGACTGGTTTTTATTCTTCCATTTTGAATGTATTTAGTACATCCTTGATGTATTTTTATTGGGTGATGTATATTCCTGTAGTTTGTTGTAAAATTTGCAATCCTAGAAAAAAAATTATCTGACCAAACATCGACATCTCAAATCCTTTCCTCATTTCATCAGAAAATGAAGTGCATAAGTTATCATTACCTCCAAATATGATATCATCAACAAATATTTCAGCAATAAGTATATTATCATCATTTCCTCCTTTTAAATACAAATTTATGTTGTCACTTGTTCTAATAAATCCAATACTTATTAGATAAGAATTCAGTCTTTCATACCATGCTCTTGGTACTTGCTTTATTACATATAAATCTTTATGTAACTTACATACCATGTGTGTCTGATCAGGATCAACAAATCCTGCAGGTTGTTCAATGTATACCTCCTCTTCAAGTATTCCATTCAAAAATGTGGATTTCACATCCATCTGAAGTACCTTGAATCCTTTATATGCAAGTAGTATCCTTACTCCTTCAAGTCTAGAAATAGGTGCAAAGGTTTCTCCATAGTCTATTCCTTCTTCTTGTGCATACCCTTTGCAAACTAATCTTACTTTATTTCTGGTTATATTCCCATCTTTATTCAATTTGTTTCTAAAAATCCATTTGGTGTCAATGACATTTTTATCACTCGGTCTTGAAAGTAATGTCCATGTCTTATTTTTTGGTATCTTCTCAATTTCCTCAGTCATGTCATTATACCATTCTTCATTTTCTAATGTATCTCTAACATTCTTAGGCTCAAATTCACAAATTAAACAAGTGTCATCTCTGAACTTACTTCTTGTCAATATTCTTTCTCTTTTATCTCCAATGATCTGATCACATGGATGATGTCTTCTTATATATTTAGCAAGTGTAGGTTCAGTTCTTGGTCCTTCATCATCTTCTTTAGTATCTACATTGTCTTCCGGTTCATGATCTTCTATTTCATTATTTTCCCGATTATCAGTTTGTGCTATATATTGCTCGGTAGAATTATTTTGTTGCCCGGTAATGTTAGGCATCTACATCGGTATAGTGTCAGGTTCTTCCCAGTAAACAAATTTAATGTAATCTTCAGGTTCTTTCATGTTGTCTTCATCATTTAACTCAACAAATTCATCGACTTTCACATTTGCACTCTCAATGATTTTGTTAGTTGGCTTTTTCAAACATTTGTAAGCTTTACTCTTAGTATAATATCAAAGAAATATTACTTTGACATCACTTTTTGAATCAAATTTTCCATTTCGATCGTCTTTAAGAATATAACACCTACTTCCAAATATTCTAAAATAGTTCACATTGGGAGCATTACCATACCATAGCTCATAAGGTTTTTTGTTTGAATCTTTCTTTAGTTGTACTTGATTCAGTGTGTATACTGATGTGTTGACTTCTTCTCTCCATTATGTTTGTGAAACTCTCTTTTCAATCATCAATGTTCTAGCACAATCAACAATTGATATGCTCCTTCTTTTAGCAATCTCATTCTGTTGTGGTATCCTTGGTGCAGAAACCTAGATTTTGAATCCATTTCCATTACAAAAGTTAGTGAACTCAACAGATATAAATTCACCTCCTCTATCAGATCTCAAACACTTCAGATCTCTCCCAGTTTCTTTTTCCACTTTTGCCTTATACCACTTAAACATCTTAAATGCTTCAGATTTCTCTTTTAGAAACATTACAGTCATCATCCTAGAGTAGTCATCAAGAAATAAAATAAAATATTTGTCCCAAAAATAGCTTTGTGTTCTCATTGGTTCACATAAGTCTGTATGAACTAACTCCAAAATTTCATTAGATGAGAAATTCTTTCTCTTGCAACTAGATTTTTACATCTTACACATTTGACAGTTTTTGCACATTACATGGTCTAGTTTAGTTAAGCTCAGTAAGCCTCTAACTTTTCTTTTTCTACTAATCTTAACCATGTTGTCAAAATTTACATGACAAAGTATTTTGTGCCATTACCATATATCTTCATTCTTTTCCAATAAATAAGTAGTTTGAGTTGTGTCAAGATAGAATAGGTTACCTCTTGATTGTTCACCAGTATCGATCAATTTTCCTTTTCCATCATAGATTCTTGCCTTTCTGTCCTCAAATGCAACTTAGTGTCCTGTGTTATTCAATTGTGAAACACTCAACATATTTTAGTTAAGTCCTTTTACCTAATAATAATTTTCACATTTGATTTGATTGTTTAGCA
Source organism: Thuja plicata (assembly GCA_018584345.1). NCBI lineage: Eukaryota > Viridiplantae > Streptophyta > Pinopsida > Cupressales > Cupressaceae > Thuja > Thuja plicata. The sequence goes on along the minus strand of MU225967.1, from coordinate 2,945,203 downwards.
TAATAGTACCTTTTCCTTTTACTTGACATGGTGTATCATTTCCCATTCTTACTAATCCTCCATCATAATGTTCAAGAAATTCAAATTTTCCTTTATCACCAGTCATGTGATATGTACAACCACTATCAATAACCCAAATATCATGTTTGCTAACTTTAGAGATAAGTGATGTTTCTACATACCTTTCATCTTCAATACTACAAAAACTGTCTCAATATCTTCATCATTGTCAGAGTTATTGTTATTAACTTTATCTTCAGCAATGTAACAAGCTTTCTTACCTTTATCTTTGTAATCTCCATTGTCTCTTCTTTCATAGTATCGGTTGCTTCTGAAATCTCGGTCATCCTTTCTGTCATTAGCTCTATCATTTCTATCATCATTCTTTTTGTTAGGGTATCTTGCAAAAAAATGGCCAGTCTCTTTACAGTTAAAGAATATCAAAGGTAGTTTACCTTTATATCATCCTTTACCTCTATGTAATCTTCTAACCATTAAAGCTTCAAGTTCATTAAGTTCTTTTTCATCACTATCACTATCACTATCACTGGTATTTCTGATTAAGTGTTTTCTAATAGATTTTCCAATTTTCAAAGTAGACATAAATGCAGATTCCATAGATGGTACAACAATGTTGTCAAAGTTATTCAGCTCAAAAGAAATAATCTTCCATCAAGACTATCAACAATAATGTTATTTCTAGGTGCAGCTCTCATTTCATGTATTGCAGATACTCTTATAGAATAAATAGGCAATAGAGTTATAATAATCTTACTCATAATTGTGTCTTCATCAATGGTTCCACTAGATCCTCAAAAAGCATTCATAACTTCTTTAAGTTGGGTACTATATTGTGTGATGTTTTCTCCTTCCTTCATTCACATGTCACCAAACTTTCCATGAAGTCTCTCATCTTTGGCTCTCAGTACATTTACATCTCCTCCATAAATTGTTGTAATATTATCCCACATCTGCTTGGCACTTGTACAATTATTGATGTCTTCAAATTCAGAATCAGTAAGTGAAGAGGCAATCTCCACCATGATAAGGTTATGCTCGTGTTTTTCTTTCAACTAATTTATCATCAAAGATCCAGTAGGTAGAATGAATTTATTGTCCAAAAAATCTTTAATGTTTCTTGCAATTTCTGATAGGTATAATTTCATTCTTCTTTTCCATGTTTGGAAGTTATCCTTGTTCATCTTAGGTGCAACTCTCTTATACATCTTGTGATCTTTAGCTCAAGTCCTTTAAAACTTTTTGATAAGTATTGTATGCTCCTTGATAAGCACTATAAGCTTCTTAATAATCACCGATATCTCTGATACCAATTGTTAGGACAACTAAGAAGGGGGGTGAATCAGTTAGACTTAGTTCCCTCACAAAATTATCCTACAGTCCCAAATTCCTCCAGATGTATAACAAAAAAATATCAAATATAAAACTCAACTCGCTGAAATATAAACTATGATTTCAACAGTTAATGTTAAGTTGTCTATCGTGTATCAGTAAATTAATATTGTAATAACCGATCTAGGTCAATAAAATATAGTGTAAAGTAAAATAACAATCCACAACATTCATACACATTGACACATAGATTTTTAACGTGGAAACTCTGCTAAGGGAAAAAAACACTTGGGACCGGTAACCCAAAATATTTTCACTCTTCTAAAGTGAGCTCGGTGAAGAGCCAACCCTGTTAAAGGTTATAATGCACACTGTTAAATGTGACCTTGTTAGAGGATTTAAAAATACCAGTTCTCTCTTGACCATGAATTCACTATGGGTTCAACAAGAAAACAATTAACATTCTATGAATGTTCTAATAAGGATTCACTATCCCACTCGGTTAAGAGATTTATCTGTAACAACGATAAAACTGATACAATTTTGATCTGATTCAAATACAACTCCAATTTGCAGATATTTAGATCTATTCTAATTAAATAAAACCTATCATCAATTTGTTCACTTTAGTTCATATCATACTTTGTTCTTCTCGGTAATCCTTTTTCCTCTGTTTTTCTCAGTGATGTCTGTAGAAATGCTCGGTTCTGTCTTTAACCAGTTTGATCAGTCATGCATCAAATTTGCATGTATGTTTCAACATCTATGTACATGATTCACAAAATGAATCTCTTTTCTCTTATATAGACATCATGTATCATTTAATTTTCATCCTTCAAATCTTTCCTCTTAATCTTCATCGTTCATTTTCCCGCTTGATTCTTCCTCGATAGTTGTGTTAAAAACACGTTTCAATCTTTGTCGTCCGATCTTCCTTGAATTTTCATAACTGTTTGATCAAATAACAAAATTTATCTTTTACCTCAAAATTACCAATTTCTAGCTCAGGATTTTAGTCAGCCTCGGTTTGAATTAATTGCTTAATCAATAGTTGTATCGTCAATCCCTTGCTCGGTTAACACTATCGCTTGGTATACACTGTGTTTTACTCAGTTTACACTGCTACTCGGTGTATATAGAACTCTTTGTTTTATGACCACATAAACATTGTTTATTCCAAATATTTAATACAAAATAGATGTTTTCCACCATAATAATACTCAAATAAGTTGACATCAATGACAATACATTAACTAATAATGTTTATTATTACTTCTGCAACTCGGTTGAATATCAACAAATGACTTCAAACATATAATCAGTTGTAGTTCATTAATTTCTTTCAGGGATACTATTGTGTGATTTTTTCTTCCACAATTTGCAAACATGTTTTCCAAGGCAGTTGTAACTACAACATTTGACAAAAAGACTCTATCCTTTATGCTTTGATGGTTATCAATACCTTGTTTTAAAACTCCCAATTTGGCACAAATTGGAGGGATGCTTGCCAATGTTGTGGAATTTGGATTTACAATTACTAAGTGCATTTTCTTGAAAGTTTCTAAAGCCTTTTCAACAAATCCACTTTGTGCATATCTAGTGTATAAGCCTAATTTTTTCCAACTTAAATTTTTTGTAATCATCCAACTTTAATTACCCCTTTCTCATTTTATCAATAATTAATTACTACATTTGTATGTGGTATTTTTGCTTGCAAAAAAACCAAGTATCAATCTGAAGCTACAACCTATTGATGAAGACATAGGTTGTCCTCCCTTGTATGTTAAAATATGATGGGCTCAATGAATTCAATCACCATCAACATACTCATTGCACACCAAAGTGTGATTGGCAGATATAAAATTTAGGGTGTCCTCAAGATAGTTGGTACAGACTTGAAGGTTAGCATATCCACATAATGATCACTTGTGGGTGTGGGTGTAGTTCAATAAGATTATAAATGTGGTTGAATTCTTTATAGCCATCATCCACTAATAAATATATATTTAGACATGCACCTAGAACACTAACAAATATATGACCCAGATCTCTATCACATAGATTTGATCAAAATTTCCAGTCATTTGGTTCTTTAAATATGCCAACATAGGGGAAGAATGTTGTTCCTATCCTGCGATGGTTTGGTATATGGTTTTCATTCTTTAGCCCCATTTTCTTGTCTTCTTCTATTCATGTTTTTTCTATTGCAGGTTGTAGTGTTCATTTGTGAGAGGTGTTGGGATCTTTCATTTTGCAGGGTGTTTGTGCATGAGGGGTTGTAGAGTATAATTGAAGGGTGTGTGTTGGTTTTGACGTGATAATTACTTGTTTTGATGGATAATTTTTTGATAGGTCTTTCTAACATTTTTTGGGGGTTTTCAATTTTGGTTTTGATCTTTATGGAGTAGCCTCGGGTTTCCAATAGCCTGGTGGTTGGTACCTTCACTCATTATTTCCCACCAATAGAAAACCAAGACAATGGGAAATGCAAGGGGTTGAAAAAGTGATGGATTCTTATCTTGAAGCATTCCCATTAACACCATGTATGCTATTGCATTATTAGTTACAATTTTCACAACATTTCAGAATAACCAAATTAATATGTATGTTAAGTGCCAAAGTTTGGTGGGTGCACATAAAGAATTTGATCATATGAACGAACGAGATAACATCTCATGGAATAAAATTATTATAGTGTACATAAGAAATGGAAATCCTCATGAGGTAGTCACACTCTTTCACCATATGTAATAGACAGGTTTCCTACTCAATCAGTTCACATTTGCGAGTGTACTTGCAGCCTGTGCCAAAATGGGATCTTTGGAATAGGGTATGGGCATCCATAAGAGACCAATGGAAGGGGGATTTTTGTCAGGGTATGAGTATCCATGAAAATTTTTTATTGATATTACTATCCACAATATAGTTTGTTTATGATGACTCCACTATATTGAAGATCTCCAAGGCACATGTTCATGTGCACTAAATCTCCTTATCATCTTATAAGGATCGTTCCTCAATGATTTCATTATTAAATACCACCATATGTCACTTAATTTTTTCTCTTCATCTCACTGGTATTCAATGGTCTTCAAAAGAAAAAAATTTATGCAAAGCACTCTTCAAGAAATCAACCCAAATACCCTTCCAAAGAACAAAACCATGATTCCACAAGATGTTCCCAAAACAAGGCCTTCAAGACACCGGGCTAGTAATCCTACAAACCCCTCCCTTGTACACCATGGAACCACTAATCGCTAGACTCTTTGAGGCTTTTAAGATACATAAACCTCACACTAAGATACTTGACCTTGACCTTGTACATCAACCCTTGACTACTCCTCTTGTGTTTGATTAGTGACTCTTAACTTGAATTAGACCCTCCTCCTCTTTGTAACAAACACTCATCACCTTAGGGAACATCATCAAACATCTTGAAGTGAATGACTCACTTTACAACATAGAATAAATTTGTTTTGTATCAATAAACCTTATTAAGGTCATGACAAACAAATCTTGAGCATTGTTAAATCATGACAAATAATTTCTTTGATAGGTATTTGGCATTTATTTCTCATAATCTCTACTCTCTTATTTCATGTGGATTTTATTTTGTATTATTCAAAAAAAAAACTTAATTGTCATCAGAAATCTGATGACTTGTCAAATTCCACTGATGAGGATGTTGTATGTCCGACAGCATCCTCATTAGATGTGCATCCCTGAGGTCATTGGAGTTCCATCGAACTATCGAATCCCACCGACAAGGATTTTGTATGTTTGACAACATCCTCATCAAATGTGCAACCTCTGACGGTAGTCAAAATTTTGACTATCTCTCAGAATCCACTGACAAAGATTTTGTATGTTTGACAACATCCTCGTTGGATGTTCAGCCCTTGGTGGTCGTCGACATTCTGACAAGATCTCAAAATCCACCATCGAGGATTCCGTCAGACACACAACATCCTTGTCAGAGTGGAAGCTCTAGCTGATATTGGTATACTGATGTCAGGCCATGTTCAACCGATGACAATGCCATGGGACAAACCATATTCTTAGAAGAAACCTCTTGTCAATATTTTGATGCCTATGAGGGTCTGAATTATGACACTGACAAGAAGTTTTCGATAGTGACATTTATCGGTAATCTGACAAAGGGAAGTTAGAATTATGAAGCACGGTCCTCATAAATATGCCCCAAATTTATTAGTTAACCTATTCCACCCACTATAAATAAATACCTCAGTTAAGTTGAAAAAATTAGAGGAAAAAAAATCAAATGCCTGGACTTGTAGGGCTATAGGCCTCAATCATGCATGTACAACTGCATGTTCCTTGTATGATTCATTTGATATTCTTGTTTGTAACCCAAACTAAACACCTGGTTAATGTCTAAATCCTACCTTTCAAACCATGTTAAACTAGATTGACCATAGGTAGTTTGATTGAAGTGTTTTCTTGTCGAGACCTTGTTAAAAATATTCTAGAATATACACTTTTATGTGTAGCTCTTTAGAGGTTAGAAAACATGTGTATTTGTGTTTGCTATGTTTGATGATACCTGATCTTGAAGAAAAATAAACATCCATTTAAAAGATCCAAAGTTCATAAACATCATCATTCTTCTTAAAAGGATACTTCTTCAACAAAGATTCACAATTCCTTTTCATGCTGGTTTTGACAAGATCCCATCATATCAAATTGTCTTTACAAGAGAATGAAACTTTTCATAGGGAAGAGGCCAAACCTCCTCAATTACCTAGACAAGAACATCAAGATAATCATACCATGACTAAGAATAAATGATCTAGATACCCTAAGCATGATAACAATGAAGAGGAGAATCTTATTGTAGCCATCGCAAAGCAAATTCAATCTTTGCAATCATAAATCCAAGACCTAAAGAAAGAAAATGATACACTATCCAAAGAATACTCATTAAGATCAATATTTCCTTTTCTATTTAATCATGCTCTAAAAATGTCTCCCTTTTCTTCAAACAAAGAGGCATCTAAGAACAAAAATCTCATATTTTATCAATAACAACTTCATGACCATCCTATATTTGATCAAGAGAATGAAGAGGAAGTTACATCAGATTCCATTGATAGTCTTGTCTATCAATCATATGCCAAAAACAAATCAGATCATCATAATCTTGAATCCAACATCTCTTTTTAAAATACAAGCGAATTTAAATGTTCATTGGATAGAGAATTTACTCCTTTGAGACAATCTTATGAATCATCTTTGGAATAACTCCTTGAAAATAATCTCATCATGTTGCCTCAAGTCGCTTCATGTGGATTTGAATTTTTGAGAAACTATTGTACATATCATAGTCATAATGAACATGAAACTTCAAATTGTGTGGAATTGAAGCATAAAATACAATATCTCATTGATGGTGACATAATTGAAGTGAAAAATCCTAATGATTCATCTAATGAAGAACAAGACATTAATCCCAAGTATTATCAATATCATGAACTTATGTCTAGCAATGGCCCACATACAGTCTCTACTTATTCCACCATTTATTCATCTTATGAAACTTCACAACAAGACACACTACCTTCATCAAACAATGAACTTAATGATTGTGTTTACCCTCAAGGGATATCTTCAAAATAAATCTAAGTTAATCCACATCTGAATGTAAGTCAATTTCATATTTCAAAGATCCTAGACTTTGAGCCATGATGTGCTTCAATCCTTACTAAACCCACTCAAAATAAATCCACATCATGCCAAGATATTGAGTCCTTTCAAGAAATCCCCATGAATATCCAAATCCATATCCCTTCCTTATAAGTGGATCCATGTCAAGAAGGTAATTCAAAGTACAAAGAAACAGGTATTATTAAAGATCAAGATCAAGATACTATCCAACCCTATCCAATATTTGACCAAGATCTCATATCCCTAGAGTCTCATGATTATTCCCTCATACCCTTCCACTTCTTCCAAGATGATACCTTCCCATCTCAAGAACAAAGTATCCTTCAAAGTCTTATATAGTATCCACCTCCTAAGAAAGATCAAGATATCTCTTCCACCATTTTCAATGAGCCTATTGAAAACTAAGAGAAAAGGACCCTTTCTACACCCTCCAATGATCCTCTTCCATGTCAAGATCAAAATATCTCATCATTTCCTTTTCATGATCCCCTATGTCTACCTCAAAAATCCCTCACTCTTCCAAATTCCTTTCTTGGTATTAAATCCCCTCAAGATTCAGTTGCTCCTATCAATGTTGATCCTATCAAAGCTATTCAGGGGCTTATTGATATAAAGATAAATCTTAAAGATGACATTCTTGGAAATATAGCTCACTCTAAAGTTGTTGATATCCCTTTCACATCTTATCTCCCTTCATTCAAATGTAACCATACACCTTCCCCATCCTCGAAATCCATTTTGGGTCACTATATCCCAAAACTAAAGTATCCATCCTCCAAATCCATTTTTGGTCCCTATGTCCCAAAGATAAAATCTTCATCACTTCCATCCATATTATGTCCTTATATTTCTCCATCCACCATGCCTACCATTCTTATATCATCGTCCATTTACTCTATCAGGTATCAAGATCAACGAAGGAACACATACTTGAGAAACTTTCAAGAACCTATCCATATGAACCCTTCATATCATTCCTATCCCTCCATGAACCCCAAAACCTTTGGAAGAAACTTGGATGTAGAACATGAAAATCATAAATCCAAGAATCCATATAGGTACCAAGATCAACATGTCTAATCTAATTGACATGTGAATGAAAAGAAAAAATAAATATCCAAAAGGTCACGAAGGTCCATCAAGAAAAAATAAATATCCAAAAGGCCACAAAGGTCCACCAAAGAAAAAAATAAATATCCAAAAGGCCAGAAAGGTCCACCAAGAAAAAAGAAGAATCAAATAAAATGTGGGTTCCTAAATCCCTCATTGAATAAATGCATTCTAAATCATTACAAAGGAAAGACAAATCAATGACCATGTGTATCCAAGTCTCTTTTGCAAGACTTGCACTCAAAAGAAAAATTATTTAGTTGACATTCAAGCTTCCAAAGGCTCCCGCTCCACCTCCTTACAAACATTTTCCATCTTCCAAATCTATTTTGGGTTCTCATATTTCAAAATCCATTACCTTAGATACTTCATCACCTTTTATCTATTTTAGGTCCTTATGTTCCAAGATACACAATCTGTCCTCCATCACAATTTCAAGCTTCCCAATCCATTTTTCCTCCATCATTCCACCACCCTTCAAAGTGTGTTCCACAGTTGATCTTCCCAATATTTCCATCCATAATATACGTGCTTCTTATCCTCCTATCCATTATCCAACACCTACTTTCTAGCCTTCCATACCTCTTATCCAATCTGTGGAATAAAATCTTAACCACCATGTACCTTTATCCTCCCTATCTATCATTTATCACCACCTTATCAATATCTTTGAGCATCCTTTCCATATACATGGTTCATTATAGTGTACCTTTCAAAGGGGTATTATCCAGAGAGCAAGAGGTATAACTTCCTCCATTTCCTATCACACAAAAATTTGGAAAATTTTACAAAAATAAAAAGAAAAAAAGCAAAGAGAAATCATTCATCCTATGGTGAAAACCACTTCTTGTGATACCTTGGGCAAGTACCATTATGAAAACTTGGCAAACATGCATCATGCGTAGTCCAATTTATTTTTCTCTACACTTGGGAGAAAGTTTCATCCATGATATATCAACCATGTTATCCATCATATCCTAAATTTTTAATATCCTACCATTTATCCTATTTTGCACCTGTATTCCCTCATTCACCTTTGATCTTGAAAGAAGTTGAACATATCCATGCGCATCAAATATATTGACATCCATTATCCTTTCCATTACCCTATTCACTTGTTGCATCCATGCTACCCTATCATGATCTTTCTTATCTCAAATCAACCCTTGTCATCCCTAAGCATCCTGACAATAATTCCAAACCATCCACTCGTGGCTTCCATTGAGCATTATCCTAACCATTCTATCCCATCCACATCCTATCTGAAAGACCCTTTGATCTTGATCGAAAATGAAGGATTTAAAATGTATAAATAGGTTCTCAAAATCCTCTTGACATGTCCATTCCTTTAGACAAATACATGTCTTTCATTGCATCATGTCATTACCTTGTATGCTATCTAAAACCACCTCATTAGCCTACATTGCCATATCCCTTTTTCTTTAGCTTGGGTAATCTTAAGGAGATAGTCCTGAGGGTCACATTACATGCTTCAGCCATCATTTCCTATTATCTTTTGATTCATCAGTCTTCTCATACATCCGTAATGCCCTACACCTTGCAAGACATTAGGGGCAAACAAATGCGATCTCACTTAAGAATTAGCGATCAATTCTAAAGTCATCAAAATTGTCCACATCGATAAAATCAACAAAAGTAGACATCACAAATTCAAAAAAAAAAAAAAACAAATCGACAAACATCGACATATTGAAAAAGACGTCATCATAAATAAAAAAAATTACTAAAAAATAAAAAATTGTCACAATCATAATAAGAAAATTTGAAAAAAAAATTACAAATTAAAATAAAGAATAAAAAATTTATAAAAAAGATTTATAAAAAAACTATTTTAAAACAATTAAAAACTTAAAAAAATATATTAAGAAAATCAAATAAATAAAAATTAAAAATAAAAATAAAAATAAAAAAATTAATCAACCCAACATCCCACCCATCATCCTCCCTTCCTCCCTCCCTCCTGCATGAGCCCTTAGCTCGTTGCGGGCGAGCAAGCTCGTGTCACAGGCGGGCGAGCTCGCATCGCGGGTGGGCGAGCTCGCATCGCGGGCGAGCTAGCTCACACCTGAGCTCGTTGCTCGCCCGAGGCAACTACCAACCCCCCTCCCCCTCATTTATTATTATTTAATTTTTTTTAAATTATTATTATATATATTTAAAAAATAAATTAAAAAAATAAACAATCCTCTTTTTCTTCAAACCTCATTTTTCAAGACCCCACAAGGGGTGTTTCCCTTGACCCCATCTTGGGGGCGCTGCTCCCAAACCCCTGTAAAAAAACTGGGGGGAAATCGCACTAATAAAAGTGGGGAGAAATAACCTCTGAGTCTGATTAGGCTCCATATAACAACAAATACCCTAGCTTGTCATTTTATTAAAACACAAAACCACCTCAAATGAGCCATTTTTTCACCGAACATCAATTTTTAACAAATTTTTCATGCAAACTAGGAGCACAAATTTGATCCTCAAGATATTATCATTGAAACAAACACTTGAACTTTTCAAATCGAATCCAAATATCAAAACTCAAAACATCTAATCATTCAACCAATCTCAAACATCAACACATCAAACATCAAATCCCAAACATCGAATCGAATAACTTAAACGAAATCAAACTGGCAGAAGATGATATTGAAATCTTTTTAAAACTATGGATCAACTAACAATGGCAAAGAGGTTCAAATAAGTGTTTCTTGATTTTTGGTATCCTATATTTTTAGCAACTCAATGATGTCTGGAACTAGAGAAGCAATGATAAAGTAGGGTATTTTCTTGGTTTTCTGCTTGTAGGATTGATTCGACGACGTATGCAAATTAGTCTTATGACATGATCATCAAAGAGTCATCGAGGATATTGGTATATGAAAGGGATTAATTCTTTGTCTATTGATGCATAAGGATACTTAGGCCATTTAGGTAATTCATACCTTAATGCCAAGATCTATTTGCAACATTGTATCCGATGAAAACAATATTCATACCCCCATGGTTTGGAAATCTCACAAGTGAGAGTTACATCGATTTCACTGATTCTAAAAACCTCAATGATGATAGTGTTCACATTGAATCTAATGAAATAAGTATTCATACCATCATTGTTTGCAAATCTAACTAGTGAGGGTTGTACCGATTTCAACATAATCTACCAAAAAAATCTCAATGATGATTATTGCAAAAATAGAGATTCGTTACAAAGTGACAACAATTTAGTTGCATTTTCATATTGCGTTCATGCTAGATTAAATCTTGTATTAATAATAATTATGGGATTTCTAAAGGAAAGTGGGGATCAATCATCCAAGTCAAATCATCAAAATCAAAAGGAAGAGGTGTGGTCTATCAAATGTCCACAATTACAATGTCTATCAAATGTCCACATCATGATACATCAAAAGTACATCCTCAAAGAAGGTACATATGTCCATAATCACAAATATGATATCATCAAAAATATCTAATAATGATTGTCTCCTGTCTTTGTAGGATGACCCATCAACATACCACCACCAGTACATGTACCTGCATCCATAGGTAGTCATGTGCCAATCCCCTAGAAGCTATTGGTTTATCATCCATCAGGTTGTCTAATATGCCAATCAATTAAATACCATCTCTGTCAAACAAGTGAATCCTTCATCTTTGTTCCATTCAAATAACATCAATTGCAAGTGTCATCAAAACAACATTGATATGAGATTTTGGAAATTTCACTATCAAGGATCACAGGTCCTTCACCCATAACCCAAGGAATCAAGGTCAATTTTGAGTCTATATCATAGAAATATATCTTTTTCTATCAAGAATCCATCATCTTAGACACACTTCATTTTGATCAAATCTGAATTGGAACCTTTGTCTATCACTTGTTTGCAAAACCTTCATCAAGATTCTAGATCAATCAACCCATCATCCTATCTATCCAACAATCTATCATTCATCATCAATCAATTTAGTATCAATCATCACAAATCATACCATCTAGTGCAATATCAATCATCAAATATTTCCCTTCTAATCTATCGAAAGATCTATCTCATCACACTTTATATGATCGATCTCTTCAGGGGCATATCATACCCATCATCATCTTGACCAAATTATCTCTGGGGTATCCAGTCAGTATCAAAAGCAGATCAAGGTCCAGGGAATTTTCACATCTTCAAAGTTCATCTTTTTTTGGGATTTAAATCAACAAGGTTGACATTAATCAATTTTTTTCAATAAAAACAAATCATTTTACTCAGCTCCAATGCTTGCAAAATCATCTCGATTTTAATCCCAAGGGGGCTATTAGAATAATTGAGAGGGGGGGTGAATCAATGGCCTCAAAAATTAATCCAATAAATCAACCCAAAACTTTATACCACAAATATAAAACCTCTGGTTATCTTCAGTCCTACAAGATGTATGCCTTTTGTGAATCTAACATGTATATACTACTCGGTGTTTATACTTTTTATCCTTTCCTTAAGCTTTACTGATTAACAGTCAATCTTTTCTTAACCTTTACCAAAATACAGTAAATAACTTTGTGTTTACCAATCAATCATGTTTTAGTAATGTGTAGCGCAAAACATCAAAGAAATGAACCATATACACATTTGACATGTGGACTTTTAACGTGGAAACCCTGTAAAGGGAAAACCCACTTGGGACCGGTAACCCAAAAATTTCACTCTTCTGAAGTGAGCTCAGTGAAGAGCCAACCTTATTAAAGGTTACACACACACTATTAAGTGTGACCTTGTTAGAGGATTTATCACTAACAATTTATCATTTGACCTCGCATTCACTATGTTGTCAACATGAAAACCTTTTGATACTCCTTGGGATGTATCTCAATATATAAAGGATGGTTAGATCCTACTCTGTTAAGAGATTTTCTAAATCAATGGTTAAACTGAATCAATATATGATCTATTCATAAATACAACTTAATCTTTTAGATGTTCAGATATATTGTAAGATCATAATACATGTCTGATCAATGTTTCTCTTTTGTTCCTTTTCTCCACTTCTTTCTGATCAGTGAATGTCATTTTCTTCTATGTTGCTCGGTGCCTGCAGAAATATTTAGCTCTGTTCTTCAGCTTGTATGATCAAGTATGTATGAAGACTTCTTATCTTCACCATAATTCTCTTCAACATCCTATTTTAATAATGAATTACTTGTCTCTTTATATAGACATGATTTCACTGTTTCGTGTCCTTATTTTCTTCGTTGATCACCTCTTGATCCGTAAAGTTTGCCATGCTTGCTTTAGTTTTAATCCATAAAACTCTCCTTGTTTTCTAGAATAAAACATGCTTTAAATATCCTTCTTATCTTTATCTTTTAACTAATTGATGACAAAAAAGTAATCAAATAGTTAACTCTATAATTAGCTCCTTCCAACTAAGTTGTTTTGTCATTTTCCTAACTTCAATTCTCATCGGTCAATACTTCAGTTGTGCTCAGTGACTATGGTAGATAGCTCAGGCATCAAATTTAGTTATGTTCGGTGACAAATGCAGTTAGCTTGGTAATTCTTGCTTGGGTATCACTTTCTCGGGTAACACTATCCCTCAGGGTTTACTGTCACTCGGTGTACATGATTACCGATGACAAAAACTTTTTCTTTTTTATTTCTTGAATTCTATGACATTATGTATATGACTAATCATAACATATCATGTTGACAGCAATGACAATACAATACATTAATTGATTTAATGTCTTGTATATACCTTCTGCATATCGGTGATCATCAACTTTGTCATCTTCAAACATTCAATCAGTTATAGTTCATCAATCTCTCCCTTTGGCATTGATGGCAACATACTACTAATACAATATTAAATATATCAGTTGTAGTTCATCAATCTCTACCAAACTTATTTTTCTATAACCAATACAAATGTTTGACTCTCGGTAAGCTCTTCTAGCTTAGATTTGATTCTTGCAGAGTACTTTCTTCATTCTTCATTCCCTTTACTAGATAGATGTAGCAAATTTTGATTCTGTCTGTCCCTTTGTTGTAGAATCTCTTCTCCCTTTTCTAGATAGATATGCAATGTTAACTTTTCCAATTCTCTCCCTTAGATGAATTTTTCTTTGAATCTTTCTCTGATGTTTTATCTCCCTTTGAATACTTCTGATAGATATTTCATATGGATATAATCTCTCCCTTTGATAGCAATTCCAAACTAAATCTTTCTCTTTTTTCATAATATATTCCTTGAATTTCCTTTCCATTAGCATTTTAGCTATGTAGTGGCCAACATTTTTCTCTGGTGTTCGGTGCAGGTAAGTATCTTTCTATGTACTAATATATCTTTGTATTTCATCTCCTTTCTTGCATCAACATGAATGATCTTCTGATTGTGTGTAGGTTGATGTAGCCTCCTAGTCAGCTTAGTGACCAATAGACAAGGGTCTGACCCCTAGTCTCTTCCTTAGGTACTCAAATGTATCTTTAGGCAATGGCTTTGTGAATATGTTTCCTAATTGTTCCTTGGATTGAACATATTCTAGTATCACCTCTTTCTCTTGCACTTGTTCTCTTAAGCAATGATACTTGATAGCAATATGCTTTGTCTTAGCATGCATGAAAAGGTTCTTTGAAATGTTGATAGCACTAGTATTATCACAATAGATAATCAGTGGTTCAAGAATTTTCATATTCATACCTTCCAGTAATTGCTTGATCCATGCAATGTTAGAGTAATTTGTAGCAGCAGCCACATATTCTGCTTCTGCAATGGATTGTGAGATGCATCCTTGCTTCTTACTTATCCATGTGACAAGTCTATCACCCATAAAGAATGCTCCTCCTGTTGTGCTCTTTCTATCATCTGTGTTTCCTTAACAATTAGCATTTGTATAGACTTGAAGCTCAAATTTGTCTTCTCTTTTATACCATAAGCCATAGTCCTCAGTATTCTTTAGATATCTTACACTAATACATTTGGTACCAAATTGCAACGGCAGTGCCGTTGCA
>MU225967.1:2893048-2924082 GCA_018584345.1 Thuja plicata | reverse complement strand
TGAACCTGTTGGGGGCTCTCCCTCCTTGGTGATTCATAGTAAGGTGGGCATCTTACTAGGCGAGGTAATCACTATCTCTTTTCTTTCTTTCACTTTCATGCTAGTAGGATTAGATCATGAAGCTATGCTATCTATGGTGTTGTTCTTGTCTTACTTATATAGTCATGTATGTTTTCTATGATTGATTGATCTTTCTTTCCATATCTTTATGTATGTATGTTGAGTTAGAATCCTTGGTTTGGGGGCTCATATCCCTAACTTAGTGATATTCTATCTCATTTCAATCCACTAGGATTCTCTTCCTCTAACTTTATCGTAAGCACATTCAATTTCCATACTCCCGCTAAAGTGGGGGCTTAATGTATCATCTTAAAATGGAAGCACTTCCATATTAAGAGCGTTTAGCCCTCCTTAGGGGACTTTTTTTACCTCTACCATATCATCATCCTATTTCTGCATCATCTCATGCTTCTGTGCTGGTTCAGGACCTTGATTGGGCCTCTCCGGGCACCTTCTACCCCACCTGGCATATTTTCCAGGGGTTCTGACCCCCTGGGTCAGATTCGACCTCAACCCTGACCTAGGTCCCCTTTTCAAATTAGGAAACTTGTCGACTGTCGTGGCTCATCAAAAATTTAGTTTGCCCGCTTCCGGGTCAGCTATTTTGGGTTCCGAAGCATTGATTCCTAAATTATATTTAATATAGGTCCTTTTCTAGGGGCATGGGTCTAATTAGAATTTAATTATCCTATGTAGGCCTTCTTATAAGATTGTGCCCTAATTTCATAAAAAAGGAAGCATTTCTCTCTCATTTTCTCTAAGTCTTCTAAGTGCAAAAAGCTCTAATCAAGATTTTGTCAAGAAGCAAAAAGGTTCAAGAATCCATTTCCAAGCTCTCAAGGTGTTCAAGTCTTCTTCTCAAGCATTCAAGTTCTCCATTGAAGATCAAGGATTCAAGATTTCAAGCCTTTGAAGGGATTAGGTGCCAACATTCAAGATTCATCATTCAAAACCCTAGATCTAGCCATCATGGTGGTGTGATCTTCCTTCAAGATCCTTTGTGCATCCTCAAGACTCTTTCATCTTCTCTTCAAAGTGGATTTCAAGCATACAATCATGGAGTTTTATGGTTCCTAAGCTCCATTTCTTTCATACTTACATACTTACATACATTCAAATTTCAATTACATATCTATTGAATATCATAGCTTCATTGTTAGATTCAATTCTACTACATGTTAGCATTCTGTACTTTATTGATTTCAACGTTAATTCCTAAATCAAGGTTTGACTAAGGCAAACCCCTCCCCCACAACAAACAATCTCCTTTTTCTTGTAGGTACAGGTACATAACAGTGGATTTGAACCTAGATCTGGATACCCTTTTCGGCAAACTTTCAGGATCCGCAAACAAAGTCACTTTTGGATCTATGCAGGTCAAGGTCAACATTATTGGGTCAGGGTTGACATTTATGGGTCAAGGTCAACCTTTTTCATAAGATGACATCAAAACAGAAAATGATTTCTGGGTTTTGTTCGTCTCTGCGTTTCGGTTTGGTATCAACTAACAGTTTTTCTAGAAACAGTCTACAGACCTCAGAAAATAGCATTCTTTGATCTGCAATATTTCAAGGTTAGTGCATTTCTCCTATCTCTTCAATTACTGTCATATATCATTTCTATATATAATTAACTGAATTTAAGGTATCTCCTTTACTATTCTCATTTCCAAATAGTTGATTCATTTATGCATTAACCCTTCTCTTGGGTTGATCAACTTGGATCTCCAATTTGTGCATTTGGGAATTGAAAAGGAACATCTTATCTTCTCCTTAATCGCAATTGCAATACTTAATCAATATTACTCAATTAAGGTTAAAAGAATCAAATACAATCTAGGTAATTCAAAGAACAATCTACACATCAACACCTTACATTTCAAGATAATCAATTCACAAACAATTTATAAATCAAATACACCCCCAACACACATATTTTATATTACATTTTAGTAAAATTCAAATCCATACGTTACAATAACATTGACTTCCAAAAATTTTGAAGTAACTTACATTGGGTGTGTATCCATACCATAGCTCATAGGGTGTCTTATTGGTGTCTTTCTTCAATTGAACTTTGTTTAATGTATAGATAGCAGTACTGACAGCTTCTCTCCAAAATTTTTGTTTGATGCCTTTCTCAATCATCAGTGTTCTTGCACAATAAATAATGGATATGTTCCTTCTTTCAGCATTCTTTTTTTGTTGTGGTGTTCTCGGTGTAGAATCTTGTCTTTGAATTACGTGCTCATTAAAAAAGTTAGTGAATTCATAAAAAATAAATTATCCTCCTCTATCTAACCTTAGACATTTTAGTTCCTTTCCACTTTGTTTTTCCACTATAGCTTTATACCATTTAAACATCTTGAATGCTTCTGATTTCTCTTTTAAGAACATAACAGTCATCATTCTAGAATAATCATCTACAAATAGAATGAAGTATCTATCACCATAGTAGCTCTTAGTTCTCATGGGTCCATATAGATACGTATGGAAAAGCTCTAGAATAGCATTAGATGTGTAGGTTTTGCTCTTGAAACTAGACAATGTCATTTTACCTTTTTGACAATTCTTACACATGACATGGTCGGGTTTTGACATGCTCGGTAAGCCTCTTACTTTCCTTTTATTGTTTATTCTAACCATGTTGTCAAAGTTCACATGAAATAACCATTTATGCCACAACCATATGTCTTCATTTCTAGCCATTAAAAAGTGGTGTTTATATCATCAAGATAGAATAGGTTACCTTTTCTTTGTTCACCAGTTCCGATCAACCTTCTTGATTCATTAAAGATCTCTGCCTTTTTGTTCTCAAATGCAACTCGGTGTCCTGTGTTATTCAGCTGTGAAACACTCAATATATTATAGTTAAGTCCTTTTACCCAGTATGCATTTTTACATCTGATCAGATTATTCAATATTATGGTTCCTTTACCTTCAACTGGAAAAGGTGAGTCATTACCCATTCTTACTAATCCACTATTATAATATTCAAAAGAATCAAAATTTTCTTTATCACCAGTCATGTGGTGAGTACAGCCACTATCAATAATCTAGACATCATTCTTACTAACCTTAGATATGAGTGCAGTTTCAACATACCTTTCCTCTTCGTCTAAATCATCTTTCATAGCAACAAATACCACCTCAATATCTTCATCAGATTCGGTGTCAGTATTTCCATCTTTGTTCTCAGCCAAGTAACAAGCTTTATTCCCTTTGTCCTTGTAGTCTCAATTTTCTCTTCTATCAGATTGTCAATTGCCTCGGTAATCTCTGTCATCACCTCTATCAAACTTCTTTTCATAAGTTTTGTCATCTTTTCTTTTGTTAGGACATCTAGCAGCAAAGTGTCCAATCTCTTTACAATTAAAACATACCAATGGTAATTTATCTTTGTATCTACCTTTGCCTCTCTGAAATATTCTATCCATTAGTGCTTCAATCTCATCAAGTTCTTGGTCATCACTATCACTTTCACTGTGATTTCTCATAGTGTGTTTATGACTTGATTTACTTATCTTCAATGAAGATTTGAATGTAGACTCAATAGTTGGTAAGACTCTGTTGTCAGAGTTATTCATCTCAAATGAAATAAGTCTACCAATAAAACTATCTCGAGTAACATTGTTATTTTCTATTGCTCTCATTTCTTGTATAGCAGATACTCTAATAGCATAAACAGGCAGTAAGGTTCTAAGAATTTCACTTACCATTGTTTCTTCTTCAAGTACACCTCCTACTCCTCAGATATCATTTACAACCTCTTTAATTTTGTAGCTATACTAAGTGACATTTTCTCCTTCTTTCATTCTTAGGTCATCAAACCTTCCTCTTAGGTTTTCAGCCTTAGCTCTTAGCACATTCTTATCTCCTCCATTAACAAGCTTCAATTCATCCCACATTTTCTTTGCGGTGGTGCATGATTTGACATCTTCAAATTCAGCATCAGAGAGTGAGGAAGAAATTTCTATCATCATAGAATTGTGTTCATGGTTTTCTCTTAATTGATCAACTATCAGAGGTCCAGTAGATAACACAAATTTGGTATCTAAGTATTGACTAACATCATTTCCAATACCTGATAGGTGGAGTCTTATCCTACTTTTCCGTGATGCAAACTTGTCTTTGTTCAACTTAGGAACATCCCTTTTGCTCATCTTGTGATCTTTAGCTTGAGTCTTTTAAACTCCCTTTCTAAGCACACAAGCTCTGATACCAATTGTTAGAATAACTGAGAGGGGGGGTGAATCAGTGGCCTCAAAAATTAATGCAATAAATCAACCCAAAACTTTATACCACAATATAAAACCTCTAGTTATCTTCAATCCTAAAAGATGTATGCCTTGTGTGAATCTACTATGTATATACTGCTCGGTGTTTATACTTTTTATCCTTTCCTTAAGCTTTACCGATTAGTAGTCTATCTTTTCTTAACCTTACCAAAATATAGTAAATAACTTAGTGTTTATCGATCAATCATGTTTTAGTAATGTGTAAAGAAAAACATCGAATAAATTAACCATATACACATTTGACACATGTATTTTTAACATGGAAACCTTGTTAAGGGAAAAACCACTTGGGACCAGTAACCCATAATTTTCAATCTTCTGAAGTGATCTGGGTGAAGAGCCAACCTTGTTAAAGGTTACAAACACACTGTTAAGTGCGACCTTGTTAAAGGATTTATCACTAATAGTTTATCACTTCACCTCGCATTCATTATGCTGTCAACATGAAAACCTTTTGATACTCCTTGGGATGTATCTCAATATATAAAGGATGGTTAGATACTACTCTAGAGATTTTTCTAAATCAATGGTTAAATTGAATCAATATATGATATTTTCATAAATACAAATTAATGTTGCAAATGTTCAGATCTATTGTAAGCTCATAATACCATTCTCGTCAATGTTTCTCTTATGTTCCTTTTATCCACTTCTTTCTGCTCATTGAATGTTGTTTGCTTCTCTATTGCTCAGTGTCTGCAGAAATCTTTAGCTCTGTTCTTCAGCTTGTATGATCAGGTTTGTATGAAGACTTCTTATCTTCACCATAATTCTCTTCAGCATCCTATTTTAATAATGAATTACTTGTCTCTTTATATAGATATGATTTCACCATTTCTTGTCCTTCTTGAATTCTTTGTTGATCACTTATTGATCTGTAAAGCTCACCATGCTTGCTTTAGTTTTAATCCGTAAAACTCTCCTTTTTTTTGGAATAAAACACACTTTTAAATCTCCTTATCTTTAGCTTTTAACTGATCAATGAAAACAAAGTAATCAAATAGTTAACTCTATAATTAGCTCCTTCCAGCTAAATTGTTTTGTTGTTTTCCTAACTTTAGTTCTCGTCGGTCAACACTTCAGTTGTGCTCGGTGACTACTGTAGATAGCTCAGGCATCAAATTCAGTTCTGTTTGGTGACAACTAAAGTTAGCTCGATAATGCTTGATCGAGTAACACTATCCCTTGGGGTTTACTGTCACTCGGTGTACATGATTACCGATGACAAAAATAGTCTATTTGATTTCTTGAATTCTATGACATTATGTATATGACTAATCATAACATATCAAGTTGACATCAATGAAAATACAATACATTAACTGATTTAATGTCTTGTATACACCTTCTGCATCTCAGTGATCATCAACTTTGTCATATTCAAACATTCAATCAGTTATAGTTCATCAGGGGCATACTGGCACTATAGTGCATAGTTTTTCCAATCGGGGAACTTTTTAAAAATTGGAAACATCAGATGTCAAAATTTATTTTTTACATCACAACATCTAAATCGATCAATTTTCACAACAAAGGTATCACGCAGCCAAGAAAATGACATCATCATCATATCAAGCATCACATAACCATCATAACAACATCATATCAGGGACTCACATCGGAACATCATCATCAGTATCACATCAAATCAGGATCAGACATCAAACATCAAGTATTATTTGAACCAATGCACTTCACACATTGATTTCAAGAGTGGAATTTGTATACACCTAAAAGTGGTCAATGCAAGTCAAATCAAGGTAAAGAAAAAATCAATCAAATCCAAGCTATTATGAATTAATTACAATCAATAAATCAAATCACTAGGTAATTGAATTAATCATTTAATTTCTTAGTGCATCAATTGATTAAATCCAATTCATTAAATCAAACATAGCTAAAGTAATTAATTATTTTTAATTAATTAAATCCTAATTTCTCTCACCCACCACTATATGATGAAAAATAACTCAACCAATAGGGAAAGGGAAAAGAGAGCGCATGGATCATCAAAAGGGCTTTGCTCTCTTGACCACTCAATCCTATAAAGAAATCTTGTCCACACAAAGGGGACACATCACTCAATCTTAACCTCAACCATACTTTGACCTTGGTTAATCAAACTCACCCCCTACCCTTGGGAATTCCTATAAATAGAAGGCATTTCTTAGTGTAAATCACCAATTCACTTTAGTATCACCAATTTACGACTAATTCACTTACCAATTCACATATTAGAGCATAAATTAATTTGATATCAATTATATTAGCATTGGGCATTCTCAATTAGGATCATAATGGCAATTTGCATTTAGCATAGTTGCTCATTAATATCTTGCATCCTAGATCAAATTGTCCATCAATTAGCTTTGCATCATCAATGATATAACATTTCTCATTTTTTAAGTTGTCACTAGGATCTTTAATGCACCTGAGAGTAATATTCCTTAGAACTAGAGAGCAATGAGACACTCAATAGGTTTATCATTTCAATTGATCTAGTCATAGTTTAACTTTCAATTTGATTTGACCAACCCATTATTAATGTTTCATTGATTTTGTGTGCAAGTCAAACATATAGACTACACTAACACATCAACAACTCTGCAACAACAAAAAGATTCCCCTTTCAACAATATTCAATCCTTCAAAATGATTTTTATTGAATTACTCTAGCTTTAGCTAACAAATTGTCTCCATGGGTTATTTATGAACACACAAAAGCTCAAAGTATAATCGGTAAACAAATTCAACATACATCCATGCTTCACTTTAGTCATCTCTGGAAAGCTCTATGCAAACTTCTTCCAATTTACATGTTCTATCGAGCCTTCCTACAAACTGGCCAACATTGTAGTAAACTATAATTGGTCTCATAGATCCCCGAAGCTAATAAGCACTGATTTCAAGCCTTTGCCTACAATTTAATCATTTGTAGTCTTTGTAAAATTTACTTTGTGCCAAGGTCTACCTAGAAGGATGTGGGAGGCATCCATTTCAATAACATCACAAAGTACTTTGTCCTTAAAATCTGATATAGAGAATTCTATCCAAGCTTGTTTAGTTACTAAGGTTTGTTGACCCTTTTTTAGCCAAGAGATGTGATAGGGGAAGGGATGTGGCTTCTTAGGAAGATTTAGCTTTTGAACCATTTCACTAGATACTAAATTTTCAGTTGAACCAGAATCTACAAGAAAATTACATACCTTTCCATGGCATTTGATCTTTGTTCTGAAAAGATTCTTCCTTTGAGGAGGTTCTTGGATTTGTGGTACTTGAAGGAAGAATTTTCTCATCATTAAACATGTTTCTTCCTCTGGTTCTAAGTCCCTTGCATTTGCATTCTCTTCTTTATTTTCCTCTTGAATGAGTTGTGTTCTTCTTTCTCCTTGGTTGTTGTTGTTCCGCTTCTTAGGGCATCTCCCTGCATGGTGTCCCAATTGATTGTAGTAGTAACACCTTAGGGGTCCATTTCCTCTTCCTATGTTTGTTCTCCCTCTATTGAAGGGTCTTCTTCCTCTATAGTTCCCTCTGAATTTTGAATCATTCTTTTCTTTGTCTCCTTGGTCAGGGGTCTTGCTGCTATTGCCACTATATTGTCATCTATTCCAAGAGGTTCCTCTCCCTCTAAAGTTCTTGCCACTATCATTGCTCTTTCCCTTGTTAAAATATTGTTTTCTTTTCCACTTCTCCTCTACTTTTAGTGTCATTTGATAACACTTGTTTATTGATGTAGGGAAGTGTAGGCTAAGTTCCTCTTGAATGGATACCTTAAGACCATTCATGTACCTTGCTAGCTTTTCTTCTTCATCTTTTGCCACATTTGTCTTCATGCATAGTTTTAGGAACTCCTCGGTATATGATCCCACATCCATGTCCTTTTTTATAGTTTTTTCTTCTTTCTATGGAGTTGCACCTCATAGTCTTCAGGCACATATGTCTCCTTGATCAATGCTATCATCTTATTCCATGAATTAATCATACTTCTCCCATTCTTCACCCTCTCTATTTGGATGAAGTTCCACCAAGTTAGGGTTGCTTCCTTCAACTTGGATCTCACCATCTTCACTCTTTGCTTCTCAGGGATGTCCTCACACTCAAAGAATCTTGTTAAGGCCTCAATCCAATCCAAGGCCAAGTCTGCATTCATCTTCCCACTGAAAGTTGGTAAATCCAACTTCTCTTCCATGGTTCTTCTCCCCATAGATTTTAAGGCATCTAGAAGGGGTCTCTGGTCTGCAGGAATGTTCACATCCTGATCAGGGGTGTCATCTTCCTCTTCACTCCCTTCTTCACCACCATAGGTGTCTTCTTTTCCCCTCTCTACCTTGTTCTCCAACTCTTGAAGTCTTCTTGGAAAGGCTGCATTTGCTGCCCTCTGTTCTCTCACCATCTTTGCCAATTCAATATTTGTGACCCTTGAAGGGATCTCTTCATCCTCAAGAGCAGACATAGCTCTGATACCACTTGATGCATAGTGGGCAGACTAAATCCTCCAAGGCTCAATAGGGAAATATACCCCTTCAATACCCAACTCAAAAGGAAAAGTGCTTCACACCTATCACAAGTGTGGAAAGGACTTGGTCCAAGTTTATCACAACCCAATACCCCAAGGGCAACCTATTCACTAGGTCTCACCAAGCCTCAAACACCAACTACCTAGGTTGGCTACCAAGCACTCTAACCCAAATTATTAAAAATACCACATAAAGTGACTTTCAGGACCAAGGGTGACCCACTCTCAGAGATATGGTCTATTTAGGTCCCTAACAACTTACTCTAATGGTTCTATTCATACTTTGCAACTTTTGAGACATAGTTGCTTCACAAACCCAACACTAGGCTTGTAGCCTTTTCCTGAAGGATATTTGCTTTTAAACAAGATTTTTCCACATAACCCCTAGAATGGATTAGGGATTTAGACACCCCTTATGGCCTAAGATCTTATACTTAAGCATAAAAACATGAAGGTGAAGGAAAGACAGGAAGACACACAAAAGTACTTCTGCAATTAGGGCTAATTAGGCCTGCACTTACACTACAAGTGCTTCTTCCATACATCCAATGCCAAAAATAGTGATTGGATCATGTGAGAGCATGTAAAAGGGTCTCCTAAACCGATTTAGGGCCTTTGATGAATCCCCAAATAGGAGTTATGATGACTATCCCAATTCAGTGAATGGTGCATACATAACAATATACACCTAGGGCATCATGGCAAGCCCATCTCCCTGCACTTTGGTGAACCTATCCTAAATATTCTTGAATAAAATCACTAAAAAATTCTTTCTACCAAGGGTCATTGAATTCCCATTGTGGAAATGAGAAATACACTCAATACTTTCTGAAACCCTGATTTAGGGCCTAAAATCCAGGGCAGGAAGAATAAAAATTAGATAGCTTTCGATGGGAAGGGTATTAGACCATGAAACCAAATGTAAAAGGAGGCTAACACATGGAGCTACCTTATTCAGTCAGTCTTTCCCTCAAATGGATCCATACCCGACCATACAAATAGACTGTTGCTCGAGAATGCAGGAAAATGGTAGTTTCTTTATTGATTTTGCCAAAAATTTACATCATGTTAAGCCTACCACCTGCCTATGAGGGATTTGTAGGCACTCCCAATGGTTACATAAAAAAATTTAACCAACTAGCCATTTGGGAGTTGTTTTACAAACTTTGACAAAAAGTTGTCATGTTTGCTCAAAAGTTGCTTGACATCAATTACCAAATTCACTTACCAATTCACATGTTAGAGCATCAATTCACTTGATATCAATTACATTTAGCATTGAGCATTCTTAATTAGGATCATAATTTCAATTTGCATTTAGCATAGTTGTTCATTAAGATCTTTCATCCTAGATCAAATTGTGCATCAATTATCTTTTCATCATCAATGATATAACATTTCTCATTTTTTAAGTTGTCACTAGGATCTTTAATGCAACTGAGAGTAATAGTTCTTAGAACTAGAGAGTAATGAGACACTCAATAGGTTTATCATTTCAATTGATCTAGTTATAGTTTAACTTTCAATTCAATTTGACTAACCCATTATTAATGTTTCATTGAGTTTGTATGCAAGTCAAACATACAGACTACACTAACACGTCAACAACTCTGCAACAACAACAAGCTCCCCCTTTCAGCAATCTTCAATCCTTCAAAGTGATTTTTATTGAATTACTCTATCTTCAACTGACAAAATCATCTGCATAGGTTATTTATGAACACACAAAAGCTCAAATTATAATTGGTAAACAAAGTCAGCATGCATCCATACTTCACTTTAGTCATCTCTAGAAAGCTCTATGCAAACTTCTTCCAATTTACATGTTCTATCGAGCCTTCCTACAAACTGACCAACATTATAGTAAACTATAATTGGTCTCATAGTTCCCTAAAGCTACTAAGCACTGATTTCAAGCCTTTGCCTACAATTTAATCATTTGTAGTCTTTGTAAAATTTACTTTGTGCACATTCGGTAGTCACTTTTTTAGTTACTTGAGACAACATATCTTTGAGACATCCTCCAAAAAATTTAGGCGTTTGAGAAAATTTCCTTTTTCTTTGTGTTTGATGGAAGTCTATAACCTATTCAAAGTCTCAATTTCAATGCAGGAAGAGAGGAATTGACCAAGGTTGTTTAATCTGGCATTTTGTTCACATTTAGTTAAAAGTTTCTAAAGCCCTTTTACCAAATTCATTCATTATAAATCTTGCAAGCATTGCATTCCAAAAGGCCACACCTCCTTAAACTATTTAAATAATTTTGTTAAATAGTTCATGCACCCTCTCTATGGTTCACATTTTACATGCATCTGTTTGAAAGTTTGTAAATACTTTTTAACAAAAATATTTCTGACATTTTCCCATTGTCCATGCAATCACTGTGGCATTTTGTGAATTTTGTTTCCTTCATTCACTAGTTGACCATCCTAGCTTTATGTAGATCTTGCAGTTTATATTCGGCAGGAGTACCATTTAAATCTCTTGATGGCTTTCACTGCAATTTCAAAAAGCAATGTTGATGGAAATACTTAGCCTATAACCCTATATGATCGACAAATAACAAGGAAGTATGTTCACACAACTACCATATCCTAATTGGCACATTAATGATAAGATTGATTGTTTTCTCAAGATATCCACCATATGCATGAAATTCAACCATGAACACATCATCATCAACTATTATCTCTAATATTACCTATGAGATTAATGTGTGCATAGATTGCAATGAATAGATTTCATTCCAAAGACATTTTGTCAAACGGTTCACTTATCGTGTCTATGCTACCACATTTTGCATATATGCCACATGAACATTTCTTAGTGGATGTTCATAACCTTTTCCACATTAAAATTCTCTACAAAAAATCCATTCTATTCAAAATTTGTAATTGAACATCCCATGAGATGACATCTCTTTAATTCGCTCTATCAAACAATTCAGGCTCATTGTTTATGATTCCAAATTTTGCATAAAATTGGACAATAGAGAAAAGAAGGATATTATTTTGTTCTATGCCTCCCAATTACCTAGAAATAGCTTTGAGTCTTTTTAACAACTCTACTTTGTGCGTATATGGTAATCATCATAGAAATCCTTAGAATCGTCCATATTGGTTGCGCATGGGCTTGTTTGGAAGTTGTAGAAGCATACTATAAAACCCCATTTATATGAGCCCCTTTGCATCATAATGTTGGCAGTGGCTTTGTGCCAAATTAGGTTGGTTAACTTCACTACCTTGTGACATCTTATCCCACTTCAAGTCATGACCTCTTCTGTATAAGGAATGTCTCTGTGAAAACCTGTGGACTATATTGCCCTCAATCCTGATTTGGGAGTTATGGAAAGAAAGGAAAAGAAGGATCTTCCAAGACAAAAAAAAATGGACAAAGCTTCTCTCCTTAATAAGATTGAGGCTTCCATAGTTGAATTAATGAACTCCCGCATTCAAACTCAAAGTGGTCAGCACAAGTGTTACACTAACTGGGATGAAAAAATGTTAAAATGCTGGTATGGACTAAAGGCTCCTACAATATTAGGCAGAGGAACTAAAGTAAATGCAAGAGCTAGAGATAATTGTCAATGGTCCACTCCTTCCCAAAGCTGGTTCAAGTTGAATTTTCACGGGGCCTCCAAAGGAAATCCAGGAACATCAGGGGTTGGTTACATAATTCATTCCTGTCAGGGTGCGGTGATAGCAAAAATTGCAAAACCTTTAGAAATCGATACCAATAATATGGTAGAATTTAAAGCTCTCCTCTATGGTCTCTCCTTTTCTATTGAATTGGGTTTGGGTAAATTATAGATGGAAGGCGACTCCATGATCACTTTGAATGCAGTTAGAACCAGATCCACTCCAAATTGGAGACTTCATGCAATGCTGGAGGTTATTTTAAATTTGCTAGAAAAGTTTGAATCGACAACGGTCAATCACATTTACCATGAAGGCAATTCTTGGAAAATGAGTTGGCTAAACAGGAAGCATCTAAAATATCTCTCAAGTACATTTGTACCCCCTAGTGGAGTTTGCATTGGAGCACATCCCTTCTGAATTGGCTGCATAGACTTCAACCAGTCTTGTCAATTTTAAAATTTTGTTTCGGCAGAATGAACATTCAACTGGCTCTCTCTTATTTCATCAACAAGTTGTGATGGGATTTCCCCTCCAGATACGGCACCACCACTTCTCCTCTGACACAGAATGCTGCTCACTTGCAGCAGTCAAATCTTCCAGGTGACATCCCATATTTTTGGTAGAGCAGAGTATTCTCCTTTCACATTCCTCTTCTTTAGGAGTGTAGCTAAAATGTTCTTCATTCTTTTGAGCTAAATTTAGTTAGAGATATTAATGGAAACCTACTAGATAACTACCATTTTGGACCCAAAAAAATTGAAATGACTTCCTTGATGGAATTAAAGCTATTAGAGTGTGTCAGATAAATGACACTTAGTCTGCAAGTTGTTCTGTCAAAGAGACTCAACTTTGGGTTGCATGTAGAGTATGGAGAGGTGGTTTAAGTATCAGGTTTCTATGTTTGGTTAGACATTTCCTTGTAGCTATGGGATTGATTGGATTGAGCCGAGGTTTACTCCATTATAGTTTGATCAGTCATGGCTAATCTGATTAAGCTGGTATCATATTTGGAACATATTGCATTTGACAGTCTCATCCATGCTTCTAGGCTCAAAGAAATCTACAACTTTCACCATAGACTGGGTGTTACACGTCGTGAGGAAAGTTCTAGGCTTTAATTTCCTAAGCACTAATCATCGATTCAGAGTGAATTCTGACATATGCATTGATTTCATTGCAAGAATCTTGGTTGCTGGAGTCCGCAAAATTATGGTAGAAGAATTGTCCCACCATCTCTTTGCTGAAGAATACCTTGTTGGCCTTCATGGTGTGATCGTAAACATAGATGTAGAACTCACCACCCCTTTACCATGGGATATAGCTTCAATCATGACATCAGGTGATCTGTTCCCAGGTCTAGGGACTAACCTAAGGAGGAACATCTATGGCGAGCCTCCTAGGAGACTCTTCATTCTTTGGGGCTAGAAATGGGAGGACCATCACATCAAAAGATTCATGATGAAAAAGGTCATTTCCTTTCTATCCAAATTTCAGGGTCTCGAGAATGGCAAGGGTGCTCCTTTTGGGGATGATCTGGATGAAGATCTTGACTGGGTTTACTAGTATAAGTACGATGAGAAGTTGGATGTCCTAGGAAGTAAGGACTCCTCTGATAACAAGGAAGACAATGAAGAATCAGAGGAAGAGGAAAAGGAAGAAGCAGAAGAGGAGGAAGATGAAGATGTAACAGAAGATGATGTTGAGGATGAACTGCCTGATGAAGATGAGGAGTAAGATTCTGCTAACTTGAAAATTTTAGAGGAGAATTATGGCACAGAGAGTGTAGACTATGCAGAGAGGATCAAAGATAGCTCCTCTTCATCCTCGGCCTAGTCCATAGAGATAAGTGTATTCTGAGCCTCTTTGTAATTATTGCACTCAGATATTATTGCTGATATTTGATTATTTTTTTAAGAGATGTAAATTATTCTGAAATATTGGTTTGGAGAAACTATGAGCTCCATTTTGGATTTTGGTGAGAGAAGGTTGATTTTGGAAGTTTTATTTCAATCATTTATGTATTTTCTCTATTATTAATATAATACTCTCGTCTTCAGCTTCTTATGCATAAAAAACAATAACCAAGTTGATTAGTGTGAAAGATGCTTATCCTTTTCAAAATATTTAATTGGACATACCATTCCACACTTTACATAGTACATAGAACAGAGAAATTTAAGTCTACATTTGTTAATTGTATCACCTTGAAGTTTCTAAAACTGTCAAACAAATCCAATTTGTTCTTAACTGAGATCATTAAATTCCATGTGATGATTCTTTTAATGGCGGCTTGGAAACCAATATAGGTATATTTTCTATGGTTCTACGTTTTGCAAACATTTCTACCAAATCATTTATAACATTCGACATTCGAAAAAAGTCTCCATTAATGTGAAAACACATTCCACACTTCATTGTGCATAGGCAAATGGGGTTGGAAATATCTTTTGAACTCAACTTCATAATAATTTAATATGTGCCACCATGCTTATTAATTTTGATGGTGGACACTCCCCTAACACACCAAAAACACATGATTTTTGCACTATATGAGGGTTACACCAGCCAAAATTCATGCCTAGCATAATAAAAAAAATTGCATAGAAATTGAAAAAATAGAAATAAATATTTTTCTATTACTTTAATATAATGAAATATAAATATTACAATGTTTAGCCTCACGGGCATTAGCAATCTAGCAAGCTAGAACTACTACCAACTCCCAAATGAATGACTCAACTTCAAATTATTACTCTTGTTAGAATGTGAAGTTGATGCTATTATTTTTGTTGTCATTAATGGTTGTGATTGATGTCAATATATACGACGCATAGTTGTGATTCATTCATAATTTGGTTTTTTGTTGTATTGGTTGATGTGTGTACTAATATCTTTGATATATCGGTAGAAGACTTCACCGAAAGATGTGCTTTACATGTTTATCCTTATCCATGTTGGTGATGGTCCCTTTTAGTGTGTGACATATGGTAGATAATTTGGTTTGGATCAGTCCTATCTTGGACATGTTTGTTAGGTTTCGATCGATACAATTGTAACGTATAGATCTTATATGTTCGTACCAAAGATCTCAAGGGGGTTGGAGCATCTTGAAGCATATTGTATTGAGAAAGGTGATATATGTTTTATTCCTTACCACCACGGGAATGTTTTGGTGTGACCTATTTCAAATCAGTTTAGGCTGACTTGGTTGATGGAATCAACTAGTATAAAGAAAGCAATATTCTCATTTGTTCGTGTGGTTGCTTGTATGTGAGTAATATGCAAAATGAATGTGAATCTGACAATGGAATATATGTGTGTTGATCTATGTGTGATTTGATGCAATCAATAGAAAACTTTTATATCAGTTATGTATTGCAAAGTATCGATAACAGTGACTTCATTGGTGGATTCTTTCTTTCATTTCTTATGTTTTGGTAGTGAGCCGATTTGTATTGGTAGTGAGCCTATTTGTAATTGGTAGTGATCCTTTCATATTTTAGGTTCGTTAGCCCGACCGACAGCGAGCCAACCCATAGTGATCAAACTGATATTGAGCCCTTGTAAAAATCATCTTAACCAGTGTCACCTTAACTGGTGTCAGCTTAATCGGTGTTCTTTTCATGAGAATTAGTTTCTCCATGTTTACTCCCAGTTTGGGTTTCCACATAAATTTTGGCATTCATTATGTTGACGGTTTTGTGCTTTCATGTTCACATATGTTATAAGTTTCAAAAAAAATTAAGTGCTTACCAATTCAGGAAAAAAATTAATAAATGTTTGTGAATAACTGATTCATCCCCACTCTCAGTTATTTGGCATGTTCAACAACTCCCTCTAAATGATCAACTCCACTTTGGATGATTCACTCAACTCTAGATGCTTAAACCTCTACCCCAAGCCCCTATTTATAGTGGTCTTGTGCCTCTTGGAAGTCCCGCTCCCTATGAACAACACATGACTATCAAGAAAAGTAACATATAGTGAATAAATGACCTTTCAACTTCCCCAAGAGGGTGCCTAAAGAGGCATCTTTTCAATTTTCCAAATTGGGTACCTAAAGAGGTGTCTTTTCCCATTTATTATTTAACCACTCAATACATGTGATTGTGTGACTCTTCCCATTCCTCATTTCCACTCCAAGATGGATATTTTCTAGATTTTTGCATTAAGAATAATAGTAAAATATGTCATTTCTTTGAAAATTATAATTTCCTTCTAATATAGGCCACAAATATTAAATAATTTTGACCTCTTATGTCCCCTTATTTTAAATCACCTAACCTTAATAGAGAATTAAAATACCAATATTTTTGGATGATGTAAGATTTTCCTATATTTTTAGATGCTCCTGCATCAATTTTATTATGCATGCCAACTGTATAGTCACATGTCCTTTCATGGCACCTTTATTACATATCATTCCATCATGGCATACTTAGTATTAGTTTTTTATCACAAAAAATTATTCATTTGATTTTTGTCCATTAATTCCTCAGGTGACATATTTAGGACTTACACATTTTTTGTATAGAAGTTATTAATTAAAATTGAACTAAATTCTATTATACTGCTATACATTACAAAATTCTAGTTTGGGTCTATGTTTTA
The DNA here is from genome assembly GCA_018584345.1 of Thuja plicata. Taxonomy (NCBI): domain Eukaryota; kingdom Viridiplantae; phylum Streptophyta; class Pinopsida; order Cupressales; family Cupressaceae; genus Thuja; species Thuja plicata. The sequence goes on along the minus strand of MU225967.1, from coordinate 2,906,960 downwards.
AATTGTTTACCTAGGTCAAATATGTATGTTAAAGAATGAACTTTTTTTAAATTTGAAGTTTTGAAAGATTTTTTAGATTTTAAATTCAAATTTAATAATAGGCCCAAGCCAACCCCTTCCTAATTAGTTATTACATGTTGAATTTAGTGTAAAATATTCACACTTGGGAACTAGGTTGTTGTATAAAATACAAAACTTGGTTCATTTTTCCACCTCCTAAGACTTATTAAGAATCCGGTGCAAATCATAAGGAAGATCATTACATCTTCCATCATCATACTAATAACATAACATCAACATGAAATCAACATACATATGTCTTGGGTATATTGCATGATTGCTAACATCTTCAATATGTTTCAAAACATTAATTTTAGATTTAAGCTATTGGCATAAGAGAAGCCTCACTTAGCAATTTCATAATGATGTTCATTAACACCAATAGTCATTTATTGTGGGTTCAAATAGTGGAAGAAAGCCTATGTTTATAAATATGAAAGATCTATAATTAACAAGATTGAATTTGTACAATATAGTCAATTCTTCATAAATTTAAACTCTTAAATAAAAAGATCAATTTCTAGATGTGAAATTAAACCAAAATAAAAACAATCAACTTTATTAATCCAATAATATTGTCAAACACTCATCACAATAAATAATAAAATACTATATATCATTAAAAAGAAAATTAAATCTATTTTTATATGTGATAGAATAGAGCATACGAGAAATTATATATTAAAAACACTACAAACATCCTTAGATATCAAGCAATACTACATTAGATAAAATTTTAGCTTTGACTTCACCAACCTTATTACTTTTAACCATGACCGTAAGCTTCCCCACCTCTCCTAGATGCTTTAATCATTCAAAGAATATATAGGTATGGCCCCATTAAGTACATATATGTGAGCCCCTTAATTATTGGTCTATTGTTTACTATTGATTATTCCCTTTTTAAAACACACTTTACATTAGTGGGACTTGCCATAATGTAAATGTACTTTTTTATTTCATTTAAAATCCAAAAAAATAAAATAATCATATAAACATTGTGTAAGTACAAGTGCACCACATACAAGGAAAACAAAGGCACATGGGCTAAAAAGAAAAAGCCAAAACTCAAGCAAAGACAAGATGAAACTTTAGTCACATTGAGTTTGAAATATCAATTGTTTACTATTTTCATTATCATGGAACAAAGTGAATGTTGAAATTAATGATTATTATCACAAACCACATATTCCTCTCATGTTTTCAAAGGGGCACTATCATATTTCATAAAATGGTCATAATTATGTTATTTATGGTTTCAAGATTATTATATTGTCCACCAACCAATTCTATATATTATTTAATAGACTAATAATATATAAGGCTATGAATTCTCACTAGTTACTTTTTTTAATAAAATTAATTGTAAATAAAAAAAACATCATGAAATTGAAGATGTGTGAAAGCAACAAGCTCCTATTCATTATTCGTATAAAAAGAGTAAAATATAATGTATAAATCACATTACCAATTCTTAATGTATATTATATAAAAAGTTATAATTATGAAGAGTATATTTAATATATAGTGAGCATTGATTAAAATTGTGAGACTCTTAGATTAAAGTATAGGAAAAAACATACTTAACAATTGTATTATTTGGTGTAAAGTTTTGATAATGTTGGTTTTATATATTTGTGATGGTATTAAATAGATGTTCTACGAGTTAATTTTTAGTTATAATTTTAATTTTATATAAATAAAAAAGTTAAATGTAATTAATTGATTTAAGTAAAATATTTTGAATATGTTTTGGAATAAAATTGAAATGAATAAGGTGAACTGTAGATTTTGAATGATGTGATATTAGAAATCCTATCTTTATTATTTTAGTTTTATGATTTATCGGATTCTAAATCATAAAACTAAAATAATAAAGATAGGAGTATATAATATATCGGGATTTAATTATGTTTGCAATTGATTATAGGTTGTGTAATTATTCACACTAAAGGAATAATAACCTACAAAAATAGAATTAAACTCTTAATGTCTAAGAAAAATGTTTGTTTTATAAGTGTGTGTGTGTGTGTGTGTGTGTGTGTGTGTGTGTGTGTGTGTGGGCGCGCGCGCACACGCACACACACACACACACACATATATATATATATATATATATATTTGTGTCTGTGTGTATATGTGTATGTGTATATATATACATATATTTATGTATACACATGTATGTGTGTGTGTATATATACAAGAAAAATAAAATGGTGCTAAGGGACATTGTTTGTGGTCTATTATATTAGGATTGCAGTGCACAACTTCATATGTCTTACGCAAGACTTAACTTTGTATCTATAGCTTGATATCGTTGTTTGTACTTGTTTTGTATAACCCATTATTTTTACTTGTTTTTCCTTGATAATATTATTGGATGGATTACTATATTTGGTGTTGTTAGATATCTTGGTATTAGTTGATATTGGATTAATTATGATTATGTTGTGATCATACTCGATGAATATCTTGATTCTATTGTAGCACTTAATATTCTTATTACAATGATCCTATTCTATTGTATATCTTAATTGTATTCTATTACTTAATATTCTTATTATCTTAATTTTATTATATTACATTGTACTCTTGTTCTATATATGATGATTAGTTACATAACATACATTAATTATATGAATTTAAATATCATGATGATTTTTTTTACTATGTTGACATGAATGTATTAATGGACCGTGCAATGAGTGTGCCAGGTATAAGTACCATCATGAGCCACATTTTAGATTTTCATTATGATAATAATATAATTGAATGTTATGCATTGTGATGGTTTTTTATTCTTTCATGATCTACCTTACACTTATTTATTTTACCTAGATGCACAATTTTGAATAATCTAGACTTATCCCCCTTTTTGAACTAGAAATAATTACATTCTAAATGAACTAAGTGTATTTTACTATATAATTATTGATGATTTGGACTTAATTTTCACAATATGGAATTGAAGTATTGATGGGTAGTCTAGGGTAATTCTAGAGAGTCAGCCAGACTCTGCTCTAAGGTCTCTTTTTTGGACCTTCTAGGGTATTCTAAACCCTAACCCAAGGGAAGTCACTAAGATCTTCACCTCTCACTCAAGACCCAATTCCCCACCAACAAGTTATTTCTCCATGCTCACTGAACCTACAAGGGTAGATTCATTCTCTTGGCTAAATCAACTCATTCAGCCAACATTCTCACAACATCTTTCTTTACTTTTCTTATCTAACTAGACTATCACCAAGCTCGCCTACGGTAAGAACTCCACTTTCATGTCCAACACCTCTCCTAAAAAAATAAAACAAAAAACTATATACAAGGGCTCCTCTCGAATCTTATCCAGGCACATGGTTCTCACCATGGATTCAGAAACCTCGAGGAGCCATGAAATGTTACTACCCAAAATAGGCCACGAACTCACAACTTGCAAAAATAAACAAACTAATCTACTTGCACTTGAAATAGACATTGAAACTCAAAAAAATAAACTAAAAACACACTCTGCAACTTTTATTGACTTCTTCAATCTCTTACAACATACACACACACACACCTCCTTTTAGAACCAACATGCATCTAGGTATATATCCAATGCTCTCCAACAAGTTTCACCAACCTCATGAATGCAGGCATGGGCGATCATTAATCAACCTCCCATCACTTCGAACAGGTGTAACTACCCATTGAAGACAAGGAGACATGTAATGAGTCATTACAATTGACTAGGTTGGTCATAAAAGACAGAGCCATGATTTTTGGGTCGTTAACCAACATTACCGAGCATTAGACCGACAGTACCGAGCATCAGCGTAGAGCGTCGGTACAAAAAGAATATCGGCACCGAGCGTCAGTCAGCAACCTCAAAATATTGTCACCGAGTGACATCCCCAAATGGCATAGCGTAACCCGAGCGACATCACCAAACAGTATGAGCAGCATCCCCGAGCAACATAGTGTAACCCGAGCACAAGTACTACCCAAACACCAATGTAAACCGGGCACTTCATCTTAGTGCTATTTCACCTCCTTTGGTTTCTAGAGCCTTGGTTGGATTTCCAGAGGTTTACAAACTACCTCAACACACACTAAACTAAAAAACAAACAATCATAAACAACTCTGGTGTTTGTTTTCCAAATTTACCTTGGTCATTACAAAAGTGGTAGAACAAAACACCTTACAAACAACTTTCAAACCTAAAATGCTTTCTAACCTAGGTGCTCTTGCACCATACTCCCCCGAATGAGAGAAATCAACTTCCAGGTGATTGGATCAAGTCAGGATCGATGCCTAAATTCTTGAAATTGGTCTCTTGCACCCATGTAGCCTATGAATCAATTTGTCCTTGTCATTTGACCAGATGTTCCATGTAGGTCTGCCTTCTAGTCTGCTTGGAAACTCTTGAATTCAGAATCTTCTCAACCTTTGGTTTCGGTGCAACTAGAATTTTTAGTGCTTTGAGGTCTTCTGTGTCTAATGCTAGATTATGACCTCCTTCAGGAATTGGTCCTTTATAGGACACCAGATCTGCCACATTGAAAACTAGAGATAATCCTATGTATGTAGGAAGATCAACTTTATAAGCATTAGACCCATACTTGGCCAGAATTGTACAAGGTCCTATCTTCCTCATCTGAAGCTTACTCAGAACACCTTTTTGCAACCTAGCTTTTTTTAGGTGCACCATGACCAAATCTCCAACTTGAAACTGAACATCTCTCTTTTTAGCATCTACCTTCTACTTGGTGTGAGTTGTACTCTCCACTAATGCTTCCTTCACTGTATCATGGACTTCTTTCATGGAGTGAGAAAAATCTTCAGCATACCCACTATTTTCTGCATTGCTTCCAAGATCCCTGAGCTCACATATATCCCTGGGATGAATCCCATATACTATTTCAAAAGGGCTCTTTCCAATGGAGCTATTGACTGTGTCATTATAGGAAAATTATGCTTGAGCAAGTAATTGATCTCATGATTGTCCATATTATTTTGTGAGACATCTCAACAGATTTCCTAAACTTTGGTTCACCACTTCAGTCTGACCATCGGTCTATGGATGATATGTCGAGCTAAAGGAAAGATTAGTACTAGGCTTCTGCCACAAGGTTTTCCAAAAATAACTCATAAACATAGAGTCTCTGTCTGATACAATACTCAAAGGTAATCCATGTATCCTTACCGCTTCTCTGAAGAATAAATTTTCTATGTAACATGCATCATGTGAGGTTTACATGGCACAAAGTGAGCCATCTTGCTGAACCTATCCACAATCACAAATATGTTGTCCATCCCTTGCTTGGTCTTCAGAAGTCCAACTACAAAATCCATAGTGAGGCATTCCCAAGGTCTATTTAGGATTGGAAGGGGCTGATAAAATCCTGCATTGGATGAAATCCCCTTAGCCTTTTGACAGACTATACAACTCTCTACATATCTCTGGACATCCCTACTCATTTTTGGCCAATAGTAGTACCTCTTTACCAATTCTAGAGTTGTATTCAACCCAAAATGTCCACTTAATGAACCATTATGATTCTCTTGTACTAGGTTCTCTCTCATTGAACCTCTTGGTACACAGAGTTGTCCTCCTTTAAACAAAAGACCATCTTGAAGAGTATACTCAGAATACTCACTATGAATATAATTTTAAAAATCTTGACATACCTTGTATGTTGCTGAAAAGTCTTTGTCTTTGAAGCTTTCTATGCCAATACTTCTTAAATGAACTTCTTGTACTGTGAGCAACCTTCTACTCAATGCATCTGCCACTTTATTCTGTACTCGGCTCTTTTTCTTTATGGTGAAGGTGTAGGCTTGTATATTCTCCACCCATTTCATTTTCTTATGGCTTAGTTTATCCTGTGAATTCAGAAAACTTAAAGCCTAGTTGTCGGTAAAGACCATAAATTCTTTAGGAAGGATATAGTGTCTCCATTTCCTTAGTGCTTGCACTGATGCATATAATTCCAAATCATATGATGAATACTTCCTCTTTGTGTCACTAATTTTTTCCCTGTGAAAAGCTATTGGCTTTCCTTCTTGACTCAAAACTACATTGACAGCAATATTAATAGCATCACACTCCACAGTAAACAACTTGTCAAAACTAGGAAGTGTCAATATCGGTTGATTTTCTATCATCTTCTTCAAATGCTCAAATCCTTTATCATCTTTCTCATTCCATTGGAACTAGGCTTTCATACCTCCTTTTATGGTATCTAAAATAGGTGCATTTATTTCACTAAACTTCCTAATAAACTTCCTATATAACTGTGCTAATCCATGGAAGATTCTTACTTTTGTAGCTGACTTTGGTGTAGGCCAATTCAAGATTGCTTCCACCTTGCTTGTATCCATCTTCAAGTTACTCTCTGAGATAACAAAACCCAAGTATACCAACTCTTGCTTCATGAACTCACTCTTTTCCAAGTTTATTGCCAACTTCTCATGAAATCTTTGCATTACTATTTTCAGATGTCTAAGATGATCCTCTTTTGTCTTTCTGAACACTAGGATTTCGTCTAAGTATACTACAACCCATTTTCCAATGAAGTCCTTCAAAACCTCATTCATCAATCTCATAAATGTTCTTGGGGCATTTGACAACCATAAAGGTATAACAAGCCACTCATAAAGTCCTTCAGTAGTCTTAAAAGCAGTCTTCCACACATCTCCACCTTTGATTGTTATATGATGATATCCACTCTTAAGATCTATTTTGGAGTAATATCTAGCTCCACCGAGACAATCCATCAAATCCTCTATCCTCGGTATGGGAAACCTATACCGGATAGTGATCCTATTTATGGCCCTGGAATCAGTACACAACCTCCAAGTACCATCCTTCTTTGGGGTTAAGACTGTGGGAACAACACATGGACTTATGCTCTTTCTAATCATCCTTTGGTCAATTAGTTCTTGGATTTGGTTAGCAATTTCTGCATTTTGTTGTGGGGTCATTTTAAAAGAAGATTTATTTGGAAGTGAGGCTCCTGGTATGAAGTCAATATGATGACTAATAGACCTCTCAGGTGGTAGGTTAGTTGGTTGACCATTACTAACTATTGTCTTCTATTGAGTTAACAACCTTTGGATCTCTAAAGGTAACTCTTCTCTCTTATTTCCCTCTTCATTCTTCGGTTTCAAAACCAAAGCAAAGCCCACTCCATTTTCTTCCTCCAATGTCTTCAAGAATTCTTTCTCACCAACCAACAGTAGGTTAAGACCCCCTTTCTTCTTTGCACCTTCTTCCAAGATTGACTGTATCTTGAAATTCACTCCATCTTTCTTAAAGGAATAAGATTTCTTAACTCCATCATGCACTGCAACTCGGTCAAACTGCCAAGGTCTACCCAATAATAGATGACAAGCATCCATGGGCAAGATTTCACACAACACTTGGTCCTTATATCTCCCTATGGAAAATTCTACCCAAGCTTGTTCATTAACTAATACATGTTGATCTTTATTCAACCAAGTAACCCTATAAGGATTAGTATAAAGAATCCTTTTTAACTTTAGCTTTTCAATAGCTTCTAAAGAAACAATGTTATCAGTAGAACTTGAATCTATGATAACTTTACAAACCTTTCCGGGTACCTTTCATTTGACTTGAAACAAAGATCTTCTTTTTCTTGGCTCTTCTTTGCTAGGTTCTTTGAGGAGTGCTCTACGAATCATTAGATTCTCTCCCATCTCAGAATCTAGTGCAACTTCTATTGTCTTGTTGCTAGAAGACTATCCTTGCACATAGTGGACCCTCTTCTCTCCTCCTTGTGATGTAGAAATCTTCTCAAGATACCGATATGCAGGATGCCCAAATTTTTGACAGTTGTAACACTTCATTGAAGAGAAATAAGATCATCTTCCCTAGTTATTGGTTCTTCCTCTTGAACTGTTATTTGAACCTCTTCCTCAGTTGTAACCACCTCTTGTGTTACTGGATCCTCCTTGATTCTCAGTGATTTTGGACTCACTCTGATTCTTAGCTTCAAAATTCCTTCCTCCATATCCCCCTCTATGACATATGTCGTTTCTTCCTCTTCCACTTATGTTTGATTCTTGTTTCTTCTTGAAATTTTCCTCTACCTTGAGGGCTAATTGATAGCATTGGTGTACTGTCTTGGGGATTAAGAGACTAATTTCCTCTTGGATACTCCACTTGAGACCATTCATATACCTAGCCACTTTTAGGCTCTCCTCTTCCATTACATGTGACCTTAGGCATAGCTTGTGAAATTCTTCTGTATAGGCACTGACTTCCAAATCTTTGTGTCTCAGATTATGTCTCTTCTTGTGCAATTGCACTTCATAATCATTAGGAAGATAATTTTCCTTCATTTTCTCCACCATACCTTTCCAACTAGTTATGGGGCTCTTTCCTTCTTTGTTCCTTTCATCTTGGAAAAATTTCCACCAAGTGAGAGCAGTTCCTCTCAATCTTGTCTTAGTTATTCTTACTTTCTGAGCTTTAGTCACCCTGTCATAGTCAAAGTGATTCTCAAGCCCTTCTATCCACTCCATGATTAACTATAGTTCAATATTATCACTAAATAGAGGCACACCTTCTAAGGACTTACCACTCATTTCCTTCAACGCTTTCAATAATGGTTCTTCTTGAAGCACAGGGTCTGTATCTGGTATTATATCTTCCTCGGCCACTGATTTACCCTTTCCATCAGCTTCCCTCATTAGTTCACTAACTACTGCAGTCCTAAGCTACACTTCTAACTTAGTTATCATTTCATCCAACTATTCCTTTAGGAGTCTATTCTCCTCTATTTTCTCTTCTACGTTCTTTGACAGCTCTACTTTGGTCACCATTTTGTGTGAATCTCCAGACTCATCTGAAGACAAAACTAAAACAACACAAGCCAAAATCTTCTTGATCTGATACCAATCTGATGGGTAGTCTAGGGTCTAATTCTAGAGAGTCATCCTGACTCTTCTCTAAGGTCTCTTTCTCAGGCCTTCTAGGGTATTCTAAACCCTAACCCGAGGAAAGTCACTAAGATCTTCACCTCTCACTCAAGACCCAGTTCCCCACCAACAAGTTATTTCTCCATGCTCACTGAACCTACAAGGGTAAATTCATTATCTTGGCTAAACCAACTCATTCAGACATATTCTCACATCTTTCTTTACTTTTCTTCCCTAACCGAACTATCACCAAGCTCACCTAGGGTGAGAATTCCACTTTCATGTCCAACACCTCTCCTACAAAAACAAAATGGAAAACTATAGAAAAGGGCTCCTCTCAAATCCTATCCAACAACATAGTTCTCACCATGGATTCAAGAACCTCGAGGAGCCATGAAATGTCACTGCCCAAAATGGGCCACGAACTCACAACTTGCAAAAACAAACAAACTAATCTACTTGCACTTGAAATAGACAATGAAACTCAAAAAAACAAAATAAAAACACACTCTGCAACTTTTATTGACTTCTTCAATCTCTTATAACATACACACCTCCTTTTAGAACCAACATGGATCCAGGTATATATCCCGCGCTCTTCAAAAACTTTCACCAACCTCATGAATGTAGGCATGGGCAATCATTAAGCAACCTCCCATCACTTTGAACAGGTGTAACTACCCATTAAAGATAAGGCGACACATAATGAGCCATTACAATTGACTAGGTTAGTCATAAAAGACAAAGTCATGATTTTTGGGTCATTAACCGGCCTTACTGAGCATCAGACCGACATTATCGAGCATCAGCATTGAGAGTCGGTACAAACAAAACATCGACACTGAGCATCGGTCAACAACCCTAAGCAATCATCACTGAGCGACATCCCTGAGTGGCATATTGTAACCCGAGTGACATCACCGAGAAATCTAAGCAGCATCCCTGAGCAACATAGTGTAACCCGAGCACTAGTACTGCCCAAACACCAGTGTAAACTGAGCACTTCATCTTACTGCTATTTCACCTCCTTTGGTTTCTAGAGCCTTGGTTCGATTTCTAGAGGTTTAAAAACTACCTCAACACACCCTAAATTGAAAAACAAACAATCTTAAACAACTATGGTGTTTGTTTGCCGAATTGACCTTGGTCATTACAAAAGTGGTAGAAAAAAACACCTTACAAGCAACTTTCAAACCTAGAATTCTTTCTAAAGTAGGTACTCCTGCACCAAGTATCAATCATTTTTACAAATATCTTGAATTATGTGGGTTAATTATTCATCAATCACATATATGCCTAAATAAATGGACTATTTTTTATTACATTATAAATAGTTTACACATCACTCGCAATATGGAATTTTATAGTACTTCTAGATGTGTTCAGAGCATAATTTGGAGCATAGATACTTGGGATGAATGCAATCAACATCAACACGAAGGTTCATGTGAGCATATTGCATCAACAAGGGAAAAAGGCTTAAAATAATAATAGCTAGTGGAGATTTGGATCTTGGTGGAAATAATAAAAATTCCATGTCTTAGCTATCACATTATGGATGAACCCCTTCTTTATCAAATATTTTACTATGAGACTAACTAGGAAGAAAATTATCTAGCTATTCACAATTGTTAAGTTTTAGGATCATTGCAAATGTAATAGCACTGCCTAGATTGTATATGGTATGTGTTTTTTCAAATGAAACAATATCTATTTCTTTTATATTGGGAAAGAGGCTAGGAGAGACATGTCCCTTCATGGGACATGTCTATTCAATATAATTTAATTAATCTTATAATTTTTCATCAATCAATTATTAATTTAGAATAATAGATTTAATTTTGAATATTAAATCTCATATGATTAATATATATTATAATTAATCAACTTATATTATATGTATTCTAAATGATCATACGACTGAAGCTACAAACATTAGCACTCCCTCTTACCTAGGGAAGATTATCAAATAGAATGTGTAGTGATCTCCTATGTCAACACTTACGACCCTCACCATAGCTACACAAAACATCAACACTCCCTCTTAGCTAGAGAAGATAAAATCCATCAAGATGCAAATCACAATAAATCCATTAATTTTGAAAGAGAGGAGAAATCACCTCATTATGACATCAGGAGATATGGTATATGCAGGAATATCAAGTCACGTGATATTCACCATAGCTCCTAAATATCCATATGGATACTAAGTTTACGTAGAGACATGCCACTACGTGACATGTCTCATACAGTCCAATCAATATGTAATACTAAGTTAAGAAGGATCCTAATATGATCCATATGGATGCTAAGAAATCACACATCACATAGCTTGTGATATGAAGTATCACCTAACTCATGATACATAGTATCACATATCACATAACTCCTTATATGAAGTATCACCTAACTCGTGATACAGAGTATCACATATCACATAACTCGTGATATGAAGTATCACCTAACTTGTGATACAAAGTATCACATATCACATAAATCATGATATGAAGAATCACCTAACTCTTGATATAGAGTATCACATATCACATAACTCATGATATGAATTTGACTTCCTGAGGAAGCATGACTTATTTTGTGTTGTCAATCATGGTAACAAAGTCATACTTAAGTTTTGTTATGAAAGACAAAATGACTAAGTGTGAAAATAGGGCAGACAGACACATACAGAGATCAGTACGTCAGCACATGTGTTAGAGATCACACCAGAGCATGCATGCTTAGGTATATACTCTATGGTGTATATACATGCTAGATCCAAATGCGTAGAGTACGGAACATCAGTATGGAAAAGTTACAGGCAGATTAGTAGACCTGCAGTCCAGGAAACAGAGCATGGAAGCCGACTATAGTTTTGATCAGCATGAATGATTTTTTAATGTAATGGCTAAGAGCCTTTAGTTATAAGTTTTTATTAATTTAATTAATGTTGTAGTAAACACGCTTAGGTCGACTTGTTCGAAAGCATTGTATATTTTAGTTTAAAGACCAACTAGTGTTATGTTTTGGGTCGCGCTTATTTGATTGTAAACATATAAGTATGTAATGTAATGTTATGTTACAAGTGTCAATTATTATGCATGAGGAAGATACAGATGAGTATTATAATGAAGTCAATAGATGATATATCTCTTTAAAGGAGTAAGAGAATTCATGCATACAACGAACTGATCAGACAGCAGTGTCATTACAGTAGTTCATTTTTGATATAGTGCATATCAACATTCAGAGGGTTGCAGCCTTCATCTTATTGGGTAGTGAGCCATATACCTTTAACAGGGTTTTGTAAAAGACTCCTAACAAGGTTAGACCTTTAACCAAGTCATTGTACTCAAATTGTAAAGACTGCTTCTAACAGGGCAAAGGAACTTTAATAGGTTCATTACACCTAGTACAATATTTATGGGTACTAATCCCCACCGGAATTTTCCTCTGATCAAGGTTCTCCATAATCATATCATGTGTTATGTGTTCTTGTGTTAAGATTCTTTAGATGCATATTTGTTTTATGTTTAATTGTCTGAAATATAATTAATAGATAAACACTGATTCACCCTCCCCCCCTCTCAGTGTTTCTAACAATTGGTATCAGAGCTCTGGTCCTCTGAAAGAAAGTTTAACCACTTGAGGAGTTCATGGACTCAGCTGAAGCAAAACATTTGAAAAAGAATTTTTGAAGCAGCTCTTGAAGGTCTTGACAGATCTGAGAAGGAAAATGAAGAACTAAGATTGAAAAATGATGGCTCTCAAATACTTATTAAAAGGATAAGAAAAGATCTGAAAGATTGTTCTACAAGTGATCTAGGACAAATGGCCAAAAATATTAATGAAGAGAATAAATCTCTAAAGGATAAACTTGAAGTTCTGGAGGAATAGCTTATAGATAGCCAGAACACAATTGAAGACAAGATCAAAGAAAGAAAACAATTGGAAGATGAACTTTTGTAGGCAAACATGAAAGTCTTGGAATTGGAAAACATGAAGAAAAAGTTGGAAACTGAATTAATAGAAGCAAAAGACAAGATTGATAAACTTCACACAAGTTCTGATTCAATTCAATCCCAGCTCAATGCGCAAAGGCAAAAAGGGAACACTACTGGTCTTGGATTCAGTACAGCACAAGATGAAATCAAATCATCACAAGAGAGAAAAAAACACTTGAAGCATCTTCAGAAGCTAAGAAAGTTGAAGATACTACAGAGGTTATATCTGAACCACCTAAAAGAGAAATCAAGCAAGTTAACAGAACTTGTTATGCATGCAATAAACATGGGCATTTGGCAAGAGATTGCAAAGAGGTAAGACCTTTTAAAGGTTATTGTTACTCCTGTAATAATTTTGGTCACAGGGCTATACATTGCAGAACAAGTCATAAGAATCAACATTAGCAGAATCACAGAAGTATGAATCAAAACAATCAAAGAAATCAACTCTCAAGAAATGTGTAGAACATTACATGTCAGATATGCAACTACAATGGACACACAGCAAAGGAGTGTGGCATGATGATCAAGAACATCATACCTCCTATAATTTGTCACACGTGTAGAAAGGCTAGACATATCACAAGGTTTTGTAGATCCAAAACTCAGAAACAAGAGGATCCTAAAAAGTTACTATTTGAAGAGAAAGGAGAAGTCAAGTTTGTCAAATCTGTTAAGTTTTAGGATCGATTGCAAATGTAATGGCATTGTTATATTGTCTATCTATATTTTCCAAATACATCGATCTCTTGGTTTTATACAATGCAATGACAAGAAGACATGTCTATTCATTTCAAGGGGCATGTCTAATAATTAGTTACTATAAAATTAATATAACTTATATATTTATTTAAATAGTAATTATTATTAATATACATAGTTATTATTATATGTTTCATAATAATAATAAATATCAACTTATATTAAT
>MU225967.1:2824180-2872124 GCA_018584345.1 Thuja plicata | reverse complement strand
GCAACAGGTCGTCTCAATCATTTTGTAGAACAAACAATTCATGTTTGTTTCTGCAAATCAAATGGATTGAATAAGGACTATGTTGGGTTTCTTGTTGGATTGAGAGGTCACATTCGACATCAAACAATATCTTGGTATTAGTTGATGTTGGATTAATTATGATTATGTTGTGATCATACTCGATGAATATCTTGATTCTATTGTATCACTTAATATTCTTATTACGATAATCCTATTCCATTGTATATCTTAATTGTATTGGATTACTTAATATTAATATTATCTTAATTTTAATATATTACTTAGTACTCTTTTTCTATATATGATGATTAGTTACATTACATACGTTAATTATATGACTTTAAATATCATGATGATTTTTTTACTATGTTAAATAGTCTTGTCTCAAATTCTACCATGGACTTAAAGATCTTAAACTTATGAAAAGCTTCATATTTTTCTTTCAGTGAAGTTACCCATACCATTCTAGAGTATTTATCAATAAGTAACATGAAGTACCTATCACCTTGCAAACTTCTAGTCTTAGCAAGACCACACAAATCAGTATGAACAAGATCTAACAATCCATTGGAACTATTAGATTTCAAATGGAAAGTAACTCTTGTTTTCTTACCCAACTGATGTTCCTTACAAATAGTATTAGCATGCTTCTTCACTCTAGGAATATCTCTAACAACACAAGTGGAACTTATAGCCAAAATTTTATCAAAGTTCACATGACATAACCTCATGCCATAACCATCTTTCATCTACTTGTGCAATCAAAAAACTTCTCAGAATAGTATTCAAATGGAATAAGTTACCTCTTGTATTTTAGCCCGGTTCTATCTCTATCCTAGAGTTATTAAATATCTTACATCCATCACTATTGAAGTGCATGTTATAACCTTTTTTCATCAACTATCCAACACTTAGAATATTATGCTTCAAACCTTCAACATACGGTACATCATCTGCATTGTTCTTACCATCTAGAGAAATATAACCTCTACCTCTTATTATACCATTGGTGTTGTACCCCCATCTTACCATATTGTCATCATACTTGTCAAGGCTAAAAAATTTGCTCTTGTCACCAGTCATATGGTGAGAGAACCCGTTGTCAATTACCCATTCATCCTTTTTGACAATTTGAGCAGCTAGGGGTTTCTCTTCAACAAAACAATCAGTAGAACTAGAAGGCATAGAATCTTCAAAATTTGTATCATCTTATTTAATAGAAATGAAAGAACTAGTATGATTAGAATCATGAAATTTACTACCTTCTTCCTTGTCAAAAATGAGTGAACTAGAGGGCTTAGGATCTTTAGTCTCAGGATCCTCATCTTTAACATTAATAAATGTGAACTCATCATCATTCTTGTTAGATTCATCATTTATAACTCCTTCATCATCCTTAAGATAAAATTGACATATTTTTACAACAGTAGTTTTGTTCTTCCATTTACCAACTCTCTACATCTAGAATAAAAATGTCCTATCTTATTGCATGAAAATCATTTGAGAGGCAACTTTTCTTGGTAATTACCAAAAGGAGATTTAGGTACTCTTCTTTCAATAAATGCCTCCAACTCTTCAAGATTTTTATCTTCTTCTTCCATTTCCTTCATCTCTCTCATATCTTGACAACCTTCTTGAGGATCCTTCATTCTGATATGATCTTTGCATGTCCTTCCTAGATACACTGGCTTCGAATTTAGTCTCAATCTTAGGTAGTGCATCACCAAATGTAATTATATCGAAGGTAGTAGGCTTACCAACCAATTTGTCTCTTGTCACATTTGTTACCATCATAATCTCCTCAATGGTTGCAACTTTATGACTATAGGCAGGGGGAGAGATCTCAATACTTTTGTAACAATGTCATCTTCTTCCAAGTTATCTCTAGCACATCTTATAGCAGTCACAATATCATTTACCCTAAGCATGTAAGAAGAAATCCTCTCATCTTCACTCATTTTCAAGACTTCATACATACCTTTCAAACTTTACAACTTGGAAACCTTCACTTCCTTGTCTCCTTCATACAAGGTCTGCAACTTCTCCCATATCTCTTTAGCGGTCTCCAATTCCATGACATTGGTCATTTCAGCATTAGTCAATGCACTCAACAAAGATTCATTTTCCCTAATATTTTCTTTTGCATTTGCGATCTCTTTTGGAGTAGTAGGGTTTTTAGGAGGAATGTAATATTGCTTAGTAACCTTCCAATAATCTTCAACAATGCATCTTAGATGAACTATCATACGGATCTTCCACAAAGTGTAGTTAGTTCCATCAAACCAAGGATTTTCCTTCTTGTATTAGGCTATTAGGCTTCCTTCAAGGGACCAAGCTATTAGGCTTCCTTCAAGGGACCAAGCTCTGATACCAATTGTAGGAAATAAGGAAACAAGCAACTAAGAAGGGGGAGGTGAATCAATTGCTTCTAAAACACTAGATCTTGAAAACCCTTAAACCATCTAGCATTTAAACCCTCATGCATAAAATCGTTATGTCTAATTTATGATAAGTAAAGCAAGTATGCACAAATCAGAAAGAATTCACAACACATAACACAAATATTTTTATCGTGGAAACCCAAATGGGAAAAACCACGGTGGGGATTGAACCAAAAATAAGATTAATACCTTGTTACAAGTACAAGCTTATTACAAATGGGGATTACACATGCATTCAGGCACACTGCCTAGAGCTAACTGCTCAAAAATCCTTGGGCTGCAACCCTAGGAAAGACTAAAAATGTATACTTTTACAATAAAAAATATATAACATCAAAGGAAAAGTACTTGGAAAGAATAGAAGGATGTCTCTAATTTTTCATCATTTTTATGTTCTTTGTCTGTATTGAATTCTTCTTATTCTTCTTTAGCTTACGGTCTCCTGATTTCCTATTTTTCAGCTGCCTCTAATTGATCGTGTTGCATTTATTTTCAACCTGCTTCTAATCTTATGTATTATTTTTGTCTTCTCCCATCTGTTCCTAATTTACCATGTTTTGTTTGTCTTCCTCTTTTTCCTTATTGTTTTTCTCATGCTCCTGGTCAGTCATGTTCTTATTGTAGACGTCTAAAAATGTCCCTTGGCGCTCTTATCAATTTAATTTAATTTAATTAATATTCCCCTATGACATTATAGCTAATTTCAATTAATTAATTATATTTATTATATTCTCCTACCTATTTATTTAAATTTATTTTAAAAATCTGGTTCATCTTCTATGGTATCTAAAATTAATTTAAATACATTTCCCCCTAAATGTATTAAATTTTATTTAATACATTCCTTCCATTAAATCCCCCTTGAAATCATTTTTATTTTATTTATTTTGTCCACATTCTAATATTCTACTAAGATATGATTAATCTAAATCTAATTTGGATTAATCCTAATTCTAGCCTACATTCCTAATCTATAACCATCACTATCCCCCCTAAGCCTACTCCTCTAATTAATCTTAGATTAATTAGACTAATTTTATAATTCCTACAACAATTAATGTCTGAGCACCCCTCCTATGGGATTTGTCCATTCCCTTTGCCTAAAATAGACCAAGTCATTTCTCTTGCATCTTGTCTCCCCTTTCCTCTTTGGAAGATGTTCAACATGTGACTCACTTTGGGTCTCTCACCCTCTTACACTTGTCATTGAGCCATCATTATCAAGAGTTTCTCACACACATGTGAGCAACTCTCCCTCTTGCATGAGCACTTCTTTATCCCATGTGGATTCTATGTGGATGCCACATGAGATCCACCTCTTCCAAGACCTCAAAAAATCTATAAATATGAGGCCTCACTCTTTGCAAATCATCTCTCATTTTATGCATTGTTATCATGTTAGTATTACTCTAGGATTTCATAGTTTATTTTCATGATTTTAAATCTTAGTTCATTGTTGAATCTAGAAATCACATGCTAGGTTAATGGTGAATGAATCTTATATTAATCTTGAATTTCATCATAGTTTAATAGTTTGAATATCCATTTGTATCAATGGTGAAATCTTGAGGAATTTAATTCATAATTGTTCTTGAGTTATTCATCAATCCATTAGTTTTCATTGTAGGATTAATCATCTCAAGAAAGCAATCAATAGTGGGATTAGTATTTTGTATTGGGAGAGCACACCCACATTCCTCTCTAAGATAAAATCAAACAAGTCTTGGGTGCACTTGTTTCATCTCATCTGAGGTTGTGGAAGAAGCTTTGTGTAGGAGCTAAGTTTTTCATATGTTAATGTAACTTGTATGCTCTTTATCTCTAATGTTTGCATGTCTGAGCTTGTTCCACACAGGTAGGTTTCAACTGCATACACTTATTTTCTTCCTCATGCTTTGATCAATCATGTTCTTATTGTCTTCCTCATGCTTTTGTTTCATTATCTACTTTTGGTCTAATATGTCCTTGTTGATTTCTTCATGCTTTTGTTCTACCATAATCCACTCAACCTCTACCAGATCTTTTGATTCAATCTTTCTTTATTCACTTCCTTTGACAGAGCATATCCCACTTTGTCTTCAAAAAGCTCCATTCCTACATTATCTCCCCATCTACCATTATATTAAGTTAGAAAACACATATTTTTACACTTGTCTTCAATACAATAGATATTACCAACACTCCTAAAACCTTTTGTAACCCTTTTTCTAGTATATTTCTTTCTAATAGTACACTCATCACTTTTGAACATAAATTCATAACCATTTTTTCACATATGACTAATTGTTGGAAATGAGTTGAGTAACTGAGAGGGGAGGGGTGAATCAGTTACCACAAAAACCAATTCAAGTCCCTTAGATTTCTTAAACAAATTTAACAATGTTGCTTGGTTAACATAGATATTTCACTGTCACTCAATTAACATAGCAAATCTTAAAATATTAACTGTGATTATCTTTAGTAATTAATTGCAGAAACATAAACCATAAAGCAAATGAAATGTACACAGACAAGACCAAGATTTAACGTGGAAACCCAATATGGGAAAAACCACCAATAGCAACTAGTCACTTTTTTCACTCTTCTGAAGTGAGACATGTTAGGAGCCAACCCTGTTAAATGTTACAATAACACACTGTTAGGTGCCACCCTATTAGAGGATTTAACCACCTTGTAAGGAGTGTCCTTGTTAGAGGTCTTCAAACACTTCAATGTAGAAATTTCACCTTGTGAGAGGATTTACAAAAGACTGTTAAGTATACTCTGTTAAGATATTTTGATCACTACTACAATTGTTAGAGAGTAACAATGGATTGACCTGTTTTGATAAGCAACAATCTTTTTTGATTCAAATATTTGTTCTGGATTAAATACGTGATCCTTAATGATCGGATATTATGTTGCAGTCCTTTGTATTCTATCCTCAATCATAATCCCATCTGATTTCTCCTTCACTCTTCATATCACACTTCACATGCAATTCCACATCATCACCACTATTCAATCCAAACTTGACCTTATATATATGATAAGCCTTGTGAAGTTGGCCTTAATATCCTTCCAAATAAATAATAAAACTCATGTCTTTCAGCTGCATATAACTAATTATCCATAAAATATAATCTATTGTTAGCCAGATGACACTAACTATTTTACTCGGTCAACACTGAAATCCTTCAACGCCTGCCCAACATTGTAATGCCCGAGTGAACTCAGTTAGAATTAAAAATCACTTTGGTCATCTTCAATGCCTGAGAGAGCTTGACAAATACTGACTATGCTTAGATAGGTTTAGACATTTGTGTAAACATCACTATACTTGTGTAAACATCAATGACAATACACAATTGAATAATTGTCATCAGCAATCTCCCTCTTTGGCATTGATGGCAACACAACATGTCATAATACAAAGAATTATAGAGAAACAAACATAAGAATGAAATTTTATTAATGTCCTTAGCTTCATTCTAATTCTCATCTAATTTTATTAATTTCTTTAGATTCATTCTTATTCTCATCCAAAACTCCCTCAATCACTAAAATACAGATTTCTCCCTCTTACATTAATCTATGTTTCTTATAAAGTTCTCCCTTTGTCATCAATCTCTCCATCAGTAATCTCTCCCTCTTTCACTGATCAATATGACATACAGTAATTTCTCCCTCCATCATGAATCATTATGACATATGGTAATCTTTCCCTCTTTGACAACCAATTCCAAAGACACCAACTGACATATCAATGAAATTGTAATGTACCTGCTTGTACTGATTCATATGCAATAAGCTCTAAATATCTGCCTCAACATGTTAAGTTTGTCTTATAGCTCGGTTGATGCATCACTAAACTATGTTTTAGTGAGCCTCAGTTAGAGAAATCACCCCTAGCTTTCCTCTAAGATACAAAAATGCATCCTTAGGTAATGGCTTTTTGAATATGTCTGCAATTTGTTCTTTAGTATTCACATATTCTAATCTTACTTCCTTGTCCTGAACCAATTCCCTCAAGAAATGATACTTAATTGCAATATATTTGGTCTTGGTATACATCACAAGGTTCTTAGAAATGTTAATAGCACTGGTGTTGTCACAATAGATAATGATAGGTTCTTTGATTTCCACCTTCATACCTGATAATAGTTGTTTGAACCATATGATGTTTGAACAATTTATTGATGTAGCAACATATTATCCTTCTGTTGTAGATTGAGAAATGCAGTTATGTTTCTTGCTTGTCCAGGAGACTAACCTATTTCCAATAAATAGTGCTCCACCACTTGTGCTCTTTCTATCATCAAGACTTCCTTCCCAATAAGCATCAGTAAAAGTCTTCAAATCAAAGTTTCCTCCTTTCTTATACCATAATCCATAATCTTTAGTACCCTTAAGCTATCTCAGAATCTTTTTGATAGCCATCAAATGATTCTCTCTAGGATTAGCTAAAAACCTTGCAACAATACCGACTGCTAATGCAATATCAAGTCTAGTGTGAACAACATATTGAAGTTTTCCAATCATGGATCTTTATGTAGTATGATTTACCTCCTTTGAATTATCATCCTTAGATGGATTATGTCCAATAAACATAGGTGTTCCAACTGGTCTAGAATCTTCCATCCCAAATTTCTTTAGTATCTCTTTTATGTATTTAGACTAAGTAATGTAGATACCATCCTTCATATGATAAACTTGTAAGCCAACAAAGAATTTGATTTCACCAAACATAGACATCTCAAATTCCTTACTCATAGCTTCTCAGATTGCTCTGCATAATTCATCATTTCCAGTAAACAATATGTCATCAACAAATATTTCTACCAATAGTATCTTGTTCTGAGGTCCTTCTTTGATGTACAAACTATTTTTATCATTAGTTCTCTGAAATCCAATACTTATCAAGTAATCATGTAGTCTTTCATACCATGCTCTCGGAGCTTGCTTTAGTCCATACAATGCTTTGTGTAGTTTGCAAACCATATTCCTTTTTTTAGGATCTAAAAAACCTTCAGGTTGCTCAATATAGACTTCCTCTTCTAGAATTCCATTCAAGAATGCAGATTTTACATCCATTTGATATACCTTGAATCCTTTATGTGCAGCATATGCCAGTAGAGTTCTGACTCCTTCAAGTCTTGCAATAGGAGAAAAAGGTTATCCATAATCAATACCCTCTTCTTGATCATATCCTTTACATACTAATCTAGCTTTGTTTCTAGAAACTTCTCCTTTCTCATTCATCTTATTTCTAAAAACCCACTTAGTACCAATCACATTCTTGTCTTTTGGTCTAGGTACAAGAGTCCAAGTTTTGTTCTTTTCTATCTTCTTAATTTCTTCATTCATTGCTTCGATCCAAGTCTCATCATTCAATGCATCTTTAACAGTTCTAGGTTCAATTTCACTAAGTAAACATGTACCTTTTATTTTGTTCCTTGTCATTACACCTTCTGTCTAATCTCTAATTATTTGTTCAGGTGCATGATTTCTTCTAACATATTTTGCAAGTACAGGATCCTTCCTTCTTGATTCTGGGTTTGCTCCACTATGTTCACCATTCTCAAATATTTTGTCTTGTTCTTCTATCTAATACTCAGGTTCCACTTTCTGAGACTCAGGTGTATTTGTCTGTGACTCAGGTACCTCTATTTGTGACTCGGGTGCCTTTGTCTATGACTCAATTTCTTCAGTTTGAGACTCAGTTCCCTCTGTTTGTGACTCGATTTCTTCAGTTAGCATCACTGGTTGCACAGGTTGTAACAAGGTTTGTGCTGATGAATTCAGTGGTTGACATGATTGATGTCCAATCACCATTGCCTGTGTCTTAGGTATAGTATCAGGTTCATAATACACAAATTTTATGTAGTCTTCAGTCTCTTTACTGCTTTGTTCTTCATTTCTCTCTGCAAACTCATCGACCTTTACATGTAAACTTTCTATGAATTTATGAGTAGTAAGATTTAAAAATTTATATGCTTTGCTTTTGCTGGAGTAGCCTACAAATATACCTTCATCACCTTTTACATCAAATTTTCCATTTATTGTTTCCTTCAAGATGTAGCATTTACATCCAAATACTTTAAAATAACGAACATTAGGTTTATAGCCATACCATAATTCAAAAGGTGTCTTCTTAGTACCTTTCTTCAGTTGAACTCAGTTCAAGGTGTGAATTGCAGTGCTAATGGCTTCCTTTCAGTATTTGGTAGCAACATCCTTCTCAATCATCAAGGTTCTTTAATAATCCATAAAGGATATGTTCCTTCTTTCTGCAATACCAATTTGTTGTGGTGTACCTGGGGCAGATACCTATCTTTTGATTCCTCTTTCATTGCAGAACTCATTGAATTTATTAGAAAGGAATTCTCCTCCTCTATCAAATCTTAAGCATTTAAGTTCTTTCCTATTTCTTTTTCAACTCTGGCTAGGTACCATTTAAACTTCTGAAAGGCTTCTAATTTTTCTTTGAGAAACATAACAGTCATCATTCTGGAATGATCATCAACAAATAGAATGAATTACTTCTCACTTGTGTAACTTGTTGTTCCAATTGGTCCACATAAGTCAGTATGAACCAACTCCAAGACTTCTTATGTATTGTAGTTCTTTCTCTTGAAGCTAGTTTTGCCCATCTTCCCAATTTGACATTGTTTGCATATTGCTAGTCCAGGTTTCTTCAGAACGGGAATAACTCTTACTCTTATGTTCTTACTTATATTGATCAGGTTGTCAAATTTCACATGACATAACCATCTTTCTTCTACTTGTGCAATAAAACATGAACTTTCATTGAGATCAAGATAAAATGGATTGCCTTTTGTTTTCCTGCCAGTTCCAACTAGGTTTCCTCTACCATCCAGGAGCTTGGCCTTGCCATTCATGATTTCTACCTTGAAAGCAATTTTATTCAGTTGTGCCACACTTAGTAGATTACACCTTATTCCTTCAACCCAATACGAATTATCACATTTGATTCCTTCAGTAAGAGCAATACAACCTTTACCTTTCACATAGTAGGGTTCATCATTCCCAAAACTAACACTCCCACCATCATAGTTTTCAAGATGTTCAAATTTGGTTTTATCACCAGTCATGTGGTGAGAACAACCACTATCAATTATCCAAGTGTCATTCTTACTAATATGAGAGTATAATGCAGTATTTTCATTGTCTTCGCTATCTGACTCATCCTTAATAGAAATGTAAACCATTTCATCTACAACTTCATCACTATCAGAATCTTTAGCAATATAAAAATATTTCTTACCTTGGTCCTTTTAGCTTTTGTAACTTTTGTAAACTTTCTTTCCTTTATACTTGTTGAACTTTTTCTCACCTTTGTCTTCCTTGTTCGGACACTTAGCAGCAATGTGGCCAACCTCATCACATGAAAATAAAATCAATGGTATTCTTCCCTTGTTTTGTCCTTTTCCTTTTACAGCTCTCCTTGCAAGTAATGCTTCAATGATTTCCAAATCCTCATCATCACTATCACTGTCAATCTATTTTCCCTTCACATTTCCAAGGTTTAATTTAGCTTTGAATGTTGACTCAAGATTTCTTGGATTAGGATAATAATTGTCAAAGTTATCCAACTCAAAAGTTGATAATCTTCCAATCAATCCATCTAGAGTTATGTCATTACAGCATCTCATCCCTTGAATAGCTGAAACTCTAATTGCATAGATAGGAAGTAAAGTTCTTAATACCTTGTTGACTATTGTTTTGTCTTCAATTGTTCCACTAGCAGCTCTGATTGCACTAACACTCTTCCTGATTCTTTCAATGTATTTTGTAATGTTTTCTCCTTCTTTCATTTTCATAATATCAAACTGACCTCTAAGAATTTATGCTTTGGATCTCTTTACATTTGCATCTCCTCCATATATATCATGTATTTTGTTCCACATATCAAAGGCAGTGGGGCAGTCCTTGACTTCATCAAATTTGGAATAGCTGAGTGTAGAGGATATATCAATCATCATTATGTTATGATACTTCATTTCCACCATATGATCCATAGACATAGGTCTAAGTGGTTCCACATACTTGTAATCCAAAAATTACAAACTAGTATCTCCAATAGTAGATAGATGTAGCCTCATCAGATCTTTCCATGCAGCAAAGTTGTCCTTGTTGAGCTTAGGGATCTCCCTTCTGTAAGACATCTTTGATCTTTAGCTTAGGCCTTTAAACCTTCCATGTAAGCACTTGAAGCTCTGATACCAATTGTTGGAAATGAGTTGAGTAACTGAGAGGGGAGGGGTGAATCAGTTACCACAAAAACAAGTCCAAGTTCCTTAGATGTCTTAAACAAATTTAACATTGTTGCTCGGTTAACATAGATATTTCACTGTCACTCAGTTAACATAGAAAATCTTAAGATATTAACTGTGATTATCTTTAGTAATTAATTGCAAAAACATAAACCATAAAGAAAATGAAATATACACAGATAACACCAAGATTTAACGTGGAAACCCAATATGGGAAAAACCACCAATAGCAACTAGTCAATGTTTTTCACTCTTTTGAAGTGAACCCTATTAGGAGCCAACCCTGTTAAAGGTTACAATAACACACTGTTAGGTGTGACCCTGTTAGAGGATTTAATCACCCTATAAGGAGTGGCCTTGTTAGAGGTCTTCAAACACTTCAATGTAGAAATGTCACCTTGTGAGAGGATTTACAAAAGGCTGTTAAGTCTACTCTGTTAAGATATTTTGATCACTGCTACAATTTTTAGACAGTAACAATGGATTGACCTATTTTGATAAGCAACTGTCTTTTCTAATTCAGATCTCTATTCTAGATTAAATAATTTATCCTTACTGATCGGATATTCTGTTGCAGTCCTCTATATTATGTCCTTAATCACACTTCACATCACACTTCATATGCAATTCCACATCATCACCACTATTCAATCCAAACTTGATCTTATATATATATATATATATATGATAAGTCTTTTCAAGTTGGCCTTAATATCCTTCCAAATAAATAATGAAACTCATATCTGTCAGCTACATATAACTAATTATCCATAAAATATAATCTATTGTTATTCGGATGACACTAACTATTTTACTCGGTCAACACTGAAATCCTTCAATGCCCGACCAACACTGTAATGCCCGAGTGAACTCGGTTAGAACTGCAAATCACTTTGGTCATCTTCAATGCCAGAGAGAGCTCGGCAAACACTGACTTTGCTCAGATAGGTTTAGACATTTGTGTAAACATCACTATACTTGTGTAAACATCAATGACAATACACAATTGAATAATTGTCATCAACACTAATACACAAAAGATTATGTTTCAAATCTTCAACAGAGTAAACATCATCAATTTTATGCTTACCATTAATTGAAATGGTTCCTATGCCTTTGATTTGAGCACTTCCTTCTCTGATGAATCTAATGTTAGGAATAACAGTCCACAAGCACAATTAAGAGGGGGGATGAATCAATCGTGATACATTATATTAAACTTTAAACTTTATAAACCAAAAATTCAATGCAAATGATAACATAGTAAATGCCAACACAATAACACAATAGTTGTTGTCGAGGAAACCCTATTAAAGGTAAAACCTCGGTGGGAATTAGCACCCACAAATGATGTACTGAGAGTATAGTATCTATGTTAAAAGATCTAGCCCTATTAGGAGCTTATTACAACATTACAGTACATATTCCATGTTAAAGGACATACCATGTTAAGATTCAAGAGTAATAGTGGGCTCACTTGCCAGGCACACTTCCCAAAGAAGGTTAAGGTCAACCTCAAGGATTTACAATCCGAACAAGTGTATATAGAAAATATACATCAATCCAGTGAACTCTCTGATAGCAAACATCTTTGCTTGGTCAGTTCCAATGAAGTATTCTTATCACAAATTATGCTCTACATCCAGCTTCCAAACAAGCCTCACAGCGTTCACACTTGTCTGCCTTTTCAATCTCTACCACATCTTTCCAAAAGAAAAGATCTCTCATATATACCCTATTACAATAATTGATTAGATCGTCCAATTATGCTTTCCCAACATAAAAATAATTGATTAGGTTGTCCACTTAAGGCTTTCCAATATAAAAATAATTATTTAACCCCTTGCTAAGATACACATGGTATCTAAAACAATTAAACATCAATTACAATAGATCATATATACTCCAAGATCTTCAATCCACGCTCACAATCCATAATACACGCTACATATTTGAAGTCGGCCACCAAATAGGTCTCCTCCATAATACACGCCACAGCTAGCATCACCAATACTCTCACAACTATCGATCAACAAAAAACATTTCTCAATGTTCCCTCTATCATCCCATAAGCTAGCATCCCCTAGAACATCTTCGCCTATAAGATATACCCAAAACAGAGAGACCTACTCTATCAAGCATTACTGTCACAGTCCAGAAACTAGTCTTCACGAAAACATTTGTAACATCACCAATATGCAATATTAAGCCAAGAAACCTTAGGAATAAGGTCATCACACATCCTTCCTCATATCATTGTCTTCAATTTTTCTTAATCATTCGTGCAGTGTCCGTACACTTCTGTCAGTTATCATAGCCAGTATGTTCTCTCCACACAAACATATGTTGACATCAGTGACAAAACATGAATATCAATAGCATAAATAGTACCCAAATCTGATATCATCCAAAAAAATCCCCCTTTGGAATTGATGGAAACATATAGGAAAATCCATCAACCCAAAAAGTACACTCTCTCAATACAATCTTCTCAATACCCTCAACACAAATCTCCCCAAAATAGTAGGGATTTTTACATAGAATATTTCCCCCTTTAGCAACAATGGAAAAGGGTGTCATAACTCATCTGTATTCTTTTGTAAGGTATAAATTTTTCAAATCCTCATGTCTAACAGCCAAGTGCAAAATCACCCAAATGATCTCCATAGAGTTCCTACGATCACTCCCCCTAAGGAATAGATCCATACATCAAGTCCAAACAATGATATAACTCTGAAAGCCACTGGACTGATGCATGTCTACATCAATTAATTACCACTGGGAGGGACTCTCACCCCAAGCATGCTTCTGAGATATTCAAAATCATCTTTTAGCAAAGTTTTTGTAAATATATCTGCTATATGTTCCTTTGTGCTAATATACTCCAGTCTAATCTCTTTCTCTGCTACCTTCTCCCTCAAGAAATGATACTTAATAGAAATATGTTTATTCTTTGAATGCATTACAGGATTCTTTGACATATTCACTGTGATAGTGTTATCACAGTGGATAACCATCGGTTCATCAAAAATTAGTCCAATGTTTCATCCAAACAACTTGTGTACAATTTATTGCAGCAGCAACATACTTTGATTCAGCACTAGACTGAGCAATACAGTCTTGCTTCTTACTTAACCAAGAAACTAGCCTTTTTCCAAGGAAAAATGCTCCACCACTTGTACTCTTTCTATCATCCATATTACCTACCCAATCAACATCAGTGTAAGCTTGTAAAATAAATTCATCTGATTTTTCATACCACAATCTATATTCTATTGTTCCTTTCAAGTATCTGAAAATTCTTTTCACGGTAGCAAGGTGTGTCTCTTTAGGATCTGCTTGATATCTTGCCACAATTCTAACTGCATTGGAAATATCTGGTCTCGTGTGAGTTAGATATTGTAGACCACCAATTATTGATCTGTACTTTTTCTGAAAAACATTTTGAGTCTCATCATTACTAGTCAGTTTGTATCTAGTCACCATGGGTGTCCCAACAGGTTTACAGTCTTTCATTCCAAACTTCTTTAACATTTCCTTAAGATACTTGGTCTGAGATATAAAAATACCATTCTTACTCTAATTAATATGCAAACCAAGAAAACATTTCATCTCACCAATCATTGACATTTCAAATCCATTTTCCATTTCTTTAGAGAACTTCTTACTCATCTTATCATTGCCTCCAAAAATGATATCATCAACAAAAAGTATAAAGTACCTTTCACCATAATAAGATCTTTCTCTTGTAGGACCACACAGATCTGTATGTACCATATCCAACTTCCTTTTTGTTGAATAAGATTTTCTTTTAAAATTGCTTCTAGTTTGCTTCCCCATAACACACTCTCTACACATAGTGTTAGATGGTTTCACAATCTTAGGTAGATCTCTTACAGCATTTGTCATACATGCCTTCACAATGTTATCAAAGTTAACATGAAAAAATCTTCAATGCCATAACCAAGTGTCATCAACCTTCACAATAAAACAAGAAGCTTCAGATGTATTCAATTCAAATACATTACCTCTAGATTTAGTACCAGATGTGATCAAGTCTCCTGATTTAATACTGATAGAACATTTCCCATCAATGAATTTCAATTGATAACCACTATCCACTAACTGCCCAACACTCAATAGGTTATGCTTGAGTCCATCAACAAGCAGTACATTGTCAATATTAGTCTTTCCATCTAGATAAATAGATCCAACTCCAGTGATAAGCTTAGGAGTATTGTCACCAAATCTAACAACACCACCATCGTATCTTTTCAGAATAACAAAATTATTCTTATCTCCATTCATATGATGTGAACAACCACTATCTATAACCCATTCAGATTTCTTTTCAACACAGGATACTAAGGCTTTTCCTTCATGTATAGGTTCATCATCCTTAATATAAATAAATCCAATTTCATCATAGTCTACATCAACATCAAATACACCTTCACTAGCATAATAACACTCTTTGTCTTTTGAATACTTAGATTTGTAAAACTTAGGTTTATGCTTTGGAACCCTTGTAGGACATCGAGATGAAAAATGACCAATCTTGTTACATGAAAAACATTTCAAAGGTAATTTGCCTTCAAATTTACCCTTACCTCTCTTTTCTCTTCTAGCGATCAGGGCTATCACTTCATCTAGCTTTCTTTCTTCCTCCTATATGTTCCCATTCATCACCATAGTCTCCAAACTCTTCTCTCGAGTCACCATTTCTGGTGTTTGCAATTCCAAATAAGGTCTTTTTGTTTCTATGGACAGTCGCTTTGAATGCTGACTCTACTTTGGGTAAAGAATCTCCCAGTTTTGTGGCCTCAAAAGTAGTTAGCTTCCCAATAAAAATCTCTCTAGTAAATTTTAGTGTCAAAGGTATAATCTCCTCTATAGCTTGTACTTTAGTTTTATATATAGGTGTCGAAGATCTGAGTATCTTTGCAATCACTTCTTCCTCACTATAAGTACCTACAGAGTTTCCAATGCCAGTAAATACTTCAATAATTCTCTTTGCATATGCCCTAATGTTCTCATCATCTCTCATCTTCATTGATTCCATATTTTTCTTCCATTTTTGTAGCTTTTCCTGTTTATTAAATTTATCTCCTATATACATTGCTTCCAATCTTATCCAAATTTCATGTGTAGAATCCAAGTCTTTTACTTCTATGAATTCACCTTCAGAAAGTGCCCTGATCAATGACTCCCTTGCGACCATATTACATGAAAATAGCTTCTTATCATCTTCAGTAACCTTCTCTAATTCATCCTCAGTCGCTATCTTTTCCTTTTTTTTGTGATCATCCCGTAGTCAATTCCCAAACATAGCAAATGTGTTCTCATCTTGTTCTTCCAACTGTCAAAGTTTTCAGTATCAAATTTTGGACTATCCTTCCTGTAGTAAGTCATCTTCAGGATCACCTCATGTTGTTAAGCTTTCTCTCTAAGGACTTGTAGCTCTGATACCAATTGTTAGGAATAACAATCCACAAGCACAACTGAGAGGGGGGTGAATCAGTTGTGATACAAAATATTAAACTTTAAACTTTATAAACCAAAACTTCAATGCAAATGATAACACAGTAAATGCCAACACAATAACACAATAGTTATTTTAGAGGAAACCTTGTTAAAGGTAAAACACCGGTGGGAATTAGCACCCACAAATGATGTACTGAGAGTATAGTATCCCTGTTAAAAGATTTAGCCCTGCTAGGAGCTTATTCCAATATTACAGTACATAGTCCCTATTAAAGGACAGACCCTGTTAGGAGTCAAGAGTAACAGTGGGCTCACTTCCCAGGCACACTGTCCAAAGAAGGTTAAGGCCACCCTCAAGGATATATAATTCAAACAAGTGTATATAGAAAATATACAATCCAGTGAACTGTCTGATAGCAAGTGTCTTTTCTTGGTCAGTTCCAATGAAGTATTCTTATCACAAATTCTGCTCTGCATCCAGCAACCAAACAAGCCTCACAGCTTTCACACTTCTCTACCTTTTCAATCTCTACCACATCTTTCCAAAATAAAATATCTCTCATATATACCCTATTACAATAATTAATTAGGTCGGCCAATTAAGCTTTCCCAATATACAAATAATTGATTAGGTCGGCCACTTAAGGATTTCCAATATACTAATAATTATTTAACCCCTTCCTAAGATACACATGGTATCTAAAAAAATTAAACATCAATTACAATACATCAGATATACTCCAAGATCCCCAATCCATGCTCACAATCCATAATACACGCTACATATCTAAACTCTGCCACCAAATAGGTCTCCTCTAGAATACATGCCACAGCATATGTCGCCAATACTCTCACAACTATCGATCAACAACAAACATTCCTCAATGTGTCTTCTGTCATCCCATAAACTCTCATCCCCTGAAATATTTTCACCTGTAAGATATACCCAAAACAAAGAGACCTGCTCTGTCAAGCATTACTGTCATAGTCCAGAAACCAATCTTCACTAAAACATTAGTAACATCACCAATATGCAATATTAAGCCAAGCGACCTTAGGAATAAGGTCATCACACATCCTTCTTCATATCCTTGTCTTCGATTGTTCTTAATCATCCGTATAGTGTTCGTACACTTCTGTCAGTTATCATAACTAGTTTGTTCTCTCCACAGAAACATATGTTGACATCAATGATAAAACATGAATATCAACAGCATAAATAGTACCCAAATCTGATATCATCCAACATCTAATTGTTCCACCATAATAATCTTCAAACTTTATAAATATTGTTTTCTCTCATGTCATATGATTTGGGAAACCAGAATCTATGATCCATGCATCTACAACTTTAGCATGGAAATCAATATGTTCCCTTCTTTGTGAGATAGCTAAAAATAAGGATTCCTCAATTGTTTCATTATTATCTTCTTCATAAAATTATTCCACCATGGAACATGGGATATTTTTATTTCTACCTTTGAAATTAAACTTCTTTCTAAAATCTCCTTTCTTATGATTGCCCTTGTTATCTTCATCTTCTAGATCACTATAATGATCCTTATACTTACAATCATTAGCAAAATGCCCTAGCCTTCCACAATTGAAACATTTAAGAGGTATCTTACATTTGTATCTACTAGTACCTCACTTGAATCTTCTTGAAAGGCATGCTTCAGTATCCTCTTTCATCTTGCATGTTTTGTAAGATCAAATGCAGAAAGTGACCCAATGAGTTGATCAATGGAGTATTGACTTAGATCATTTCTCTCCCCTAGTGAAAATGTCATTGGTATAAACTCCTTTGGTAGGGTTAATAAGACCTTGAGAATAACATCATATCTTTCAGATGTCCACCTACAGCCGTAATTTCATCAGTAACATTGTAGATGTAGCTTTCAACACTCTCATCTTATGTTTTTCTTATAACTTCATACTTATTTTTTATATTCCTTAGTCATGTTTATTTTGTCTTCAAATCTTCTTCATACACTAGTACTAGTTTATCTCATATTTCTTTTTCACTTTTCTAAAAGTCGTATCACATAAACTACTGAAAAGGATTGTCCTTGCTTTCACATTTGCTTCATTTTATTTCTCTTCTTCAGTAGACAAGGGTCTTCCAAAAGGAGGATGAAAGCTTGATTCAAGTACCTCCCAAATACCATTATGTAATGCTTCAAGATATGATTTCATCTTATCCTTCCAATAGGGAAAATTTGTTTCATCAAACACCAATCTCTAAAAGTGTAAATGATGTGTCATCCTGGATCTACCTCAAGTGGTCAAGCTTCTACCAGAGGAACTTGGCTCTGATACCAATTAATTAGTACAATTTGGATGTTGAGAGAGGGGTGAATCAACAAAAGAACAAAAATTATGGAAATAGCTAACTTCATTAACAATCACAAGAAACAGTATGCAAGTAGAGAACAGAACCAGCAACACAGGAACGCCAAAATTTATATGTGGAAAACCCAAAATGGGAAAAACAACGGTGAGAACTTGCTCACAAAGATAAATCACTAATGTATATCATCTGATTAGAAAATATTAGGAGCTCATTGCTCCAAAATACCAATCAAAGGTTCACTACCAATACAATATTGAACGTGAATAATGAAGAAGACTCACTGTCTTACTATACAAATAAGAACTCAATGCTCCGGACCTACATACAGAGGCTCACTTTCAATGTAGCAAGATACATAACAAAATCAAGTACTCAAGACTCATTCTCTTAAAGTACTTATCCTCCTTTGAAGTAGATATAAATATTTTCTCTTGCTATTGCAGCTGATCTGCATAACATTGTCCACACTAGCAACAAACTTACTGCTACATTTTCTTCCCTGGCACTGTCACTAAACTCTGCTCTATTAATTGTTGAATTGGCTCACACACTTTACTTTCTTCACACTTTCACTTACATTTTTCAAGGCATCAAAAGTCCTAATATACAAAATAGATCATTGGAGATTATGATAAGGTCGGCCAAACAAAGAGGATATTATAAATGAGTTCCATGTCATCCAAGGCATAAGAAAAATGCAAATCAGATCAATAACAATAGCACCCGAACCAAGGACCCAAATGGATAAGCGGTAAACAGTAAATACATAGGTCCCATATAGCATAAACCCATCTGGATAAGACATAAACATTAAGAATAAGACTCGAACCTGGATCTAATATTTTAACGATCAATAAATATAGCACCCGAATAAAAAAAATGAAAGCATGATCCATCCCAGGAGGAAGATGCGCCAAGAACACACTACACATGACCCAATTTTCTAGATCATCAATAAGAGAAACAACAACCAAGAATAAATCAAACGTGTAGAAGTAAACAACCAACTGCCATTTGTAACCAGAACTCCACACCCTATGGAGTGAACCATATGCCACATCGGAATCCATGTCAACATGCCACATCATAAGCCATGTCAACATGCCAAGTCAAATTTTTCCACAATATATTTTCATATTAAAACAGCAACTGGAAATCTTGACAACACAGGATGACATAGTCTCTAGAACATCAGGAACACACTCCTAATCACTACAGAACGCCACAACTAAGACCAAAAAGTGAATACATCTGAATGAGTAGCAGTACAACTTCAACCCTAAGTTTTAGAAGAGAACTTCTTTGAAAAGACAAATAAATGCAACTATAAAGTTGCTAACTACAATGCAACATAGTGTTACAATAGACATCTAGACCAGGTAGACATCTAGAAATAAGAATGAAATACATGAGCATTGTAGAACACCTTGATCATGGGATACATTCATGTCTTCCAATGTTCTGAGACCATATAGGATACATACATGTTTTCCATTGTTCTAAGATACAAGATGCATACTTGTCTTCCATTGTTTTGAGATACAAGATACATACACGTCTTCCAATGTTATGAGATCATATAAGACTGAGAGCGTACTTGTCTTCCAATATACTGAAAGTTCAGCATACAAACCCACATTACCAAGAATAGCACACTTCTAGACCATAAAGCTTGAGGAAAATACAAACTCAAACTCCTTCAGAACATATGGAACACAATGGTTGACATCAATGACAACAAACAATAATCATATATTTCTAATACTATATGTGAGGGATTTAAAAATAATAATAATTTCGTGCGAATAAAATTATTTTTTTTTATAGGTAATCGGTTAAAGC
Organism: Thuja plicata; assembly: GCA_018584345.1. NCBI lineage: Eukaryota > Viridiplantae > Streptophyta > Pinopsida > Cupressales > Cupressaceae > Thuja > Thuja plicata. Next base: position 2,851,707 of record MU225967.1, on the reverse strand, counting down.
CTGGGAGTTTTTTTTTTTAAATTATTACTATTATTATTATTAAGTTGATTAGATTCGAACCCAAGATCTCCCAATTAAGAGGCTCACAACTTATCATTGTGTTGTAGGCTTCTGCCCAATTAATAAAAAATTATCAAAGGGAAAATAATTATAAAAAATATCCCATCAATCTTCATTGAATACACATACTTTCCCAAAAAGAATTTTAAAAAGTGATTTTATACATTTCTAATAAAAAACCAATTTGTATCATCGAGATATTAGAATAAGTTATATATCCAAAAACTAGACTTAGTGCTACATTTTATGGTACTAGATTTTGTGTAAGTGCTTCAAATTTTTAATTCTATTGTGACAAAGTTTGAAAATTAGGTTAAAACACTTCCACTTTTGAGATAGTTTGTAGAACCAATTTCTTGCACCTACCCATCAACCAATTTAAATAAGAAAATAATTAAATATTTAATATTTGAAAAAAATGATTTAAAATAGTGTGTAATGATATTATGCTACACATTTATAGTGTCATTATTGTAGTTATCAAGATGTATATAGAGGCTTGAAGGTAGCTTTTTTAGAGAACATTCTAGAATATCTTCAATTGATAGTGATTATTGTAGTTTTGAAGAAAGAAACATGTTATGGATATTTGGATGTTCTAGGTTTGTACATTACTACACCATATCTTTTTGGTGGTGTACATGTGAAGTACCTAATACAATTATTTGAAAAAAAATTAATTATAAATTTTGAACCCCCTCGCTATATGGGAGAATAAATGATCATTTTAATTGATTCATTAACCATGCACAATAATACCTACCATTATATTTTAACAAGCAATATATTATTTTTTTTACCACCTTTCTCAATTGAAGCACCTTACAATGAATGAGAATAAATACTTTTTTTGAATAATTATTTAATGTCTACAAGCATAATATATTTATCTCACTAAAATGACATGGAGCATGATTTCCTAATCCATTTGTTCCTACTATTGTTTGGTTAGAAACTTTAATCTTTTTTTTAGCTTAAAGAGTGTTTAAGTTTTACATTTGTCAAAATTGTCTATTTTGCTTATAGTTGCATCTATAAATTTAATTCTTCACATGTTAAATATTGAATCCATGTGAAGAAATTTTATGCTGAAGTAAGGGTTGAAATTTTGTAAGATTGTAATAATTTAGTTATTTAAGTGAAATATTTAGAGTATTCAAAATATGGCATTTTGGTGTCATTTTCCAACCTTATAAAATTATGAGATATTGGATTGGAATTGCACATGCTATTGTGGAGAAGACAACTTATCATTAACTCAACTTAGAGTTTGTAAAATAAACTTCACGAGTTTTTTTTACTATGAAAATCTATTTCAAAGATTAGGACATATCTAGAGCTTTATCTTATAATTTAGGGTTTAATTAATCTTACCCTAATTATATTTTATTCAAATCTATGACTTTTTTATTTCCACATTTAAACTTCCCTACTTCTCACTAATACTTAAAAATCATATTTTTACAATCGCTTGCATTTTCAATTGACATTACACTTTAAAAGAATATTTTGATTAAGATATAAGCAATAGTAAAGGAAATTTAGGAATACATTAGTTGACAATGGACTTGAGGATCTTGTTAACTCCAAAGTAGCCTCGTTTTTTCTCTTGAACCTTTTCAAGTTGGTGAAAAAAGGTCAAACGTTGTAAAAGAAAAATTAAATTCTTAGGTGAGGAATGAGTACAAGGGAGATTTGAAGAAAATCCTATAGCTTGATTGAGATATGAAAATGGAAGATTTTCTAAACACTAGTCTTGAATTTAGTGGAGTGGTGTCATTTATGAGCTTGAGGAGAGGTTCTATTATTTATTTATGTAGACAAAACTTTGAATGCAATAATTTAATCCTTCTACCCAACATACCCTTTTTGTTGTAAGTGGTTAGACATTTGGCTTTAGAGGTTGGACCATACTCGTAAAAGCTAAAGTAAAGATGGTGATTAGGATGACTAGTTTTTTGGCTTGTCTTTACTTACCCATCGTTTTGTTGTATTGGGCCTAAAATTAAAAAGGTTGATAGGGTAGTCTTTTAAAGCTATGATAATGTATTAAGTAATTTTTGCACAACCTCATGACACCTATGAGGCTAATATATTGAACAATTTGAATTGATTTATATTTTTATAAAGCTAATATATATTAGAAAGGGGATTCCTTTTCAATAAGAATGTAATATGATAGTTGATTTAGAAAATTGTTGGTAGAATAATTAATTTGTATCATATTACATCATATGATATATTAGAGATGAAATTTATTTGTATTTTTAATGTTTTGTTTTGAAATGATGTTTAAAAGTTAAAATAAAAATTTGATTCAAAATAGGTCCGAGATGATTGAATGGGAAAAGCCATTGAAAGGGTGGTGGAAAGTCAACTTTGATGGAGCGTCAAAAAGAAACTTAGGTCTGTCAGGGGCAGGATTTATAATCAGAGATTAGAATGGAAACACGAGCAGATATCTTCCGAGATTATCCAGTGGTAAAAGCCATTGAAGGGGTGGTGGAAAGTCAACTTTGATAAAGCATCAAAAGAAAACCCACGTGTGTTAGGAGTAGAATTTATAATCAGAGATTGGAATGGCAACGCCATAGCATTAGGAGGGGAGAAATTGGATGAAGGCACGAATAATGAAGGAGAAGCTCTAGCTGCTCTAATGGCTATAAAAGTGGCCAAGTTGATGGGAGCTGAAAAACTACATATCGAAGGGGATTCACTCATAATAATTCAGGCGATTATCAAAGGAAAGATAGATGTGTGGCACCTCCAAAATATATTGATTTAATTGTGTTATAGTTAACACAGATGGAGGATTTTAAGTTAACTCGTGTTTGGAGGACAGGAAAAAAAGAGGCAGGTAAGATCTAAAATTGGGTGCTATCCTTTGTTAACTTGGTGACATAAACATTGAAGATTTCAGATTGCTTGCTAAAGAAGACTTAGGTGACAAGACATAATGAAGGGTGCATTTATTATGAAGTGGAATGATTTTGATAGTTGTGGTACTGTTGGTGAATTTCAATAACCAAAGGTGATTGAAAAGATGGTGAAATGACGATAAGGACAACGCATTATATGAATGGTGGTAATGAAGATTTAAAATCGATTCCAAGCCGAATAACAAATCATAAATGACGGTGGAAGTTGCAGAACTTAATGGTGTGGTCAAAGAAGTAGTCTTGGGAGCAAAGAAGAAAGGAAACAACTTTCACATTGAGGGCTACAAAGCAATAGAATCCTTTCTTCGGCCCTATAACAAAGAAAAGAATGGAGTGTATGTTTTGTTTCAAGGATGAAAGGTTGTTTAAATGTGTGCAGTTAATTTTAGGTGAGGTGTTTGATAAGCTTAGGCACAGATACCGAACTAACGCCAATTTTATTCAATGATCTTGGCATGGGGTTTACAATTGGGGAACTCGCAAAGAATGGTAAAGCGGGTGTTGGAAACAATCGTAGCACCTGAATTCTTGGTGGGATTAGAATCGATTCTTGAATGGGCAATTCCAGGGCATGGAATGGATGTAAGAGAGGGCTACGAGCACTTAGAGGAGGAAGGAAATGGTGGTGTTTTCCCCTTCATTTGGAGGTTAAAGGGCAGATTCAAGACAGAAAGGATTGATGAGGTAAGGCGAGGTTGGGAGGTGTTAAAATGGTTCGTTGAATTGATGGAAATCGAAGCTCATCTGAATGCGTTGAAGGAAAGAGCAGGTACAGAGGCACCGAATGTGCCAAGGAGGCGACATTCGGCTAGAGTGAGGCGAGTGATTGGTGGGTCGTGAGAGGCTTACTTTTTAGTGAAGGAAGTGCAGAAAACCATAGAGGCTATCGGGTTCCATCTACTAAACCTATGGTCTTTATCTGCTGGTGTTGCATTGTGAATGGAATAGTTATTTGGTAGGAGTAGGTGGTAAGAGAGTTTAAACCGTCGAGTGATGGATTCTTTTTTTTCTGTGAATTTAGTAATGTTATCCTAGAAGGTAGGGGAATGGTTTCAGAAAAGCTGATTTTTTTTGGATGAAATGTGAGATATGCTAGGATGGAAGGTTGTTAAGGTTATCATGGACGTTTCAATCTTTATAAATTGTTACTGTAATGTTTTAAATTGTCAATAAAGTAGTTGTAGCTCTTATTATTGATCAAAAAATATTCAAATAAAAGTTTAACTATGTTGCAAATGTTAATAGAGAGATGATTGAAAATCAATGTAATTTAATAATTATATTTGAATATCAATATATTTAACGATATATATAGTATTTCTTAAGCAATCTATTAAATAATAAATTAAAGATAATTTTAAAAAATAAATACTTATTATCTCTTATTACATATCATTTTTATTATTAATTTTTAAATATTATAAAATAATATATGTAAATTTTATTTATATTATTATTAATTATTTTATTCACAATCTCTTATATTTTCTATTTCATCTTTTTCATTGAATTAAAGTTCTCAAATAAAAAAAAAACTTGTGTTCATTAGTTTAACAAATTTTAAAAAAAATATGATCATTATCAAATAGGACAATAAATAGTATAAAATAATTTAAGAAAGATCACTTCCCACCATGTTCTAATTATGGTTCATTCCTTGCTCACCCAACTTTTCAATTGCCAACTTTAAAGAACCCATAAAATGGTAACTGAAAGTCCATTAAAAAATTTCACACGTACCAATAGTTAGAATTTTTTTAACTTTAATGCCTAAATTTGTACATAAGTAATGGCAATTTTTGACGTGGTTGTAGTGCACAAATATTAGAACATCTTTTAGGTATCAAGTGACACTTTCAAATGGCCACTTTTTTACCATATTATATTTTTTTTTTAAAGAAATATACATTAAAAAATGTGATCAAACAATTTTAATTATAGCATTTGGCTCATTTGTTGACAACTAACATATCATATAAATGCATTTGTATTCCTACCTTGACATAACTTGAAATAACTATTTAAATACCATGAAAATTGTTTATCTCACAATAACATTGATTTGATAGGTATCATGTTACATTGAGCTCTAAATGAGAAAGCATTATTATGGATGCCCATATGTAAAATTGATATATATTCTACTCTTTTTAAATTTGATAATTCTATTTAAAATTAATCATTATCATCATCTTACTAAAAAAGGTTTCTGTTATATTTTCACTTCCATAATATTAAAATATTGTTTTGGATATGGAGTTGAGCTTTTAAGAACTAGGATCTCGCTACCACAGATTACTATAAACATGTAATCTATTATCATATAGATTTTCCATATTCTTTTCACTGGTTTTATATTTTTATAAATACGAATCAAATCTTAGTATATGTTTTATTCGCTAAGAAGCACCTTGATTTGAGAAAATCATGAATTAAGGCATTAACGGAAATGTTTTAAAAGCTCTTAGAAGTTCTCTTTTCTTGGTCACTATAGGTTGGAAGTTGCGACCATTCAATAGCGCTTCAATGTGTTCCCTTAATAAATTGCAACTAAAATAATAGAAAAATAATAATCAATTTTCTGCCAGACGTTCAAAAAAGGTAATGAAATGCAAGTGCAAAATGAAGTGCATACTGCATCTCTTGCATGTAAAATTATCTCTTGCATCTGGGGGAATCGTGATCTGAATCCATGTCAAAAGACCACATTCAAATTAGACAGCTTCAGCTTAATAGTTACTGGTAACTTGTAGTAGACAAACTTTATCAGCGGACTCCATAATACATCATTTATGAAATAATTTCTCACAAAATGGATTTCCCCATACAAATAAACATTAGAAAATGGCGTTGATGACTGATTGCAGATACAAGCATCCCAAATGACATCAATAAAAAGAACTGAAATTGAATGATATACTTCTTAATTAACATTCTCTGACATGTGAAATGTCAGAAACAGAAACAGGTTTCTAATGCATAAGCAAATTGATGCTCCCTTCTCAGATGATGTGCTCTTTCGAATTATCCATAGTTTCAACTTGAATAGCTTAGTCTTGCTCCCCTTGCAACAAAATCAAAAAAGCTGGAAGAAAAGGCTTGTAGAGCCATCCCCAAAGGATCTCAAATCAGCTGGCTTTACCAAAGCTCGACACAATGGGCATGTCCTCTCCCTTTCAAACCTGGGTGGAATTTTAAGCATGAAAGTCGGTAAAAATAATCAAACGTTGCCTTCTTTGGCATTAAAGTGCCTTAATAATAATAATTGAGAAATACATGCGCAGATAGGAGGGAAGTACCATTCTGACACGCATTCCTCACAAAATATATGTTTACAACGAAGTAATATTGGGGCATGCATTTTCTCCTGGCAGATTGCACACAAGTCTCCAGCTGCAAGAACCTGCAGAGAACAATCATCAGTAAACGTAATAAGCTAACCAATATTAGGGCCATGGTGAATCCAGTAGCAATTCAACACCCACAATGCCAAAAGCAACGACTGATCTTTTAATTTGCTACCTTTTTCCAGAAATTATTTATTTTACAATTTCTCAAAAAACTCGAGAAAAGAATCAAAAATATCAGAAAATAAATTTATACAACTTTTGCTATACCTCGTCGTGAGAAAAACTACCCACAATTTATTGTTTCAAAAAAATGAGATTCCAAAGCCCCCATTTACCCTCCGCAAATATAATTCTCAAGAACCAGATCTCAGTAAAATGGAGAATATTCTTATAGCCTTAAAAGAGTCAATGACATTCATATTTTTCTAGCAAAACTGCATCTTTTAAATATAACTATTTGAGTGTGAAAAAATTTATCTTTGAGTTGTATCCCCTCCTATTCAGCTTATTAAATAAATTATAAGATATTGCATCATCAAACAAGGTATTGCATCATTGAAGTATAAAAGACTGATAAAAATGCAGCACCAAATTGAAAATGATGTATAATGCGGCAACTATTCAAAGCATTCATACCAGAAACAACTCATGAACAAATTTAAACTGTGCAAAAACCCGCAAACATCCTTACCTCTTCCATACTAGCATATGACCCATATTGAACTTCTTTGCGAGACAATGCTTTCAATGCAGCAAAGAATGATTGAACCTGAATACAAACCACATTCAAGCACAATAACTTAGACGATGCTATTCGATCTTAAATTTAGTGACAAAATAATTGCAACCAACTACCAGACAACTAATAAGCAACACATTTATAATTTCGCACTTTTAGGGCACAGAGATCAATTTAGCAATTTATCTAGCCATATAACAAGATAAGGTATAAAATATTGATAAGAAGGCACTAAGCACCCTACGGGTGCATGAGAAGTGCAAATTTTAAAATAATTAAAATACTGACTTCACAATTAAAAGATCTTTACCTTCTCTACAATTGATGTGAGTTTAAATGTAAGATATAATCCTGTCGTGAGAGATGAAAATAGGCTACCATAATCTTTGTTCAAGAAAAAACGGTACCAGACAGGAGTAGGAAGTAATGCTCGGTAGAGTAGTAGGATGTATTCAACCAGAGTCAACATCTGACCCTGTCAAACAACAATTTGTTAATATCATTAAAGAAAATAATAACAAAAACATCTCATAGAAAATAAGCCATATTTATTAAAAATGCAGCTGTGCATGCGAAATTTGTGCCAAGTGTTAACTTATATTAATATATGATAGCAGAAACTAACAAAAATAAAGACTCTGAAACAAGTACCATTTCCCCTTTCTAGTATAGGTCATTATACTTCTGTAGTCTTTGATAATGAATGAACAATTGTTTATAAAGGAAAATTCACAAAAGATGTGGAAATTGTTAAGAGAAAATAAAGCAGATTCATTCAGTCTTTAACGTTTGCAAATCAGAAAACTCTTTGCAAAATTTCAAACCCAATTTGAAATATATATCAGTTGGACTTGCCATGCTTTTCATATGAGCACTGATGAAAATACAACAAATAAACAAAATGAAACACAGAACAAAACTTGAGTATCTTAATCCTCATAAAGATTTATATTGTTGATATTACATCAAATATCAGATATCATCCGTTCAACTTGTATTTTTATTGCATCGGTATTTTGAATTTTCTTTATATTTGCAAAGTACAAGAGTTTCCCATCCAGCATAGGCAGGTCTCAAAATAATCCTAAAACGATTGTTTTCTTCTCTCAAGCACAACAAAAGGGACTTAAAAAATTTTAAAGACCAGAATTTCAATTAGTAAATACAAAGTTATCTAAAGCTTCCCATCACATATTTGGTGGAAATGATGAACAGAGTTTCAATTTTGTTACAGATTTTATGTAGGCATTCATTGTGGAAGAAGGTAATTGCTCAACATCTAAACTATAAGAGAAAGGACCCGCAAGTCAGAAAGATTCTCTGGCAATACAGAAGTTTCTTACTGTGACCTGTGATGTCCTCTTTTGGAAACAATATGACAAGGAAACATTTATTAGCATATTTTCTGGAAATGTTATTAGGATTGTTCTTGAGTCTTGACATATGTATTAACTTACGTTCAACAGAATCAAGGGGTAAAGAGAATTAAACCTGTGCTTCAGGTTATATCCAGAAGATTTACCAAACATAAAAATCTAGGTCACAGTCATGTGATATGGCCAATGAACAAGGGCCAGTAGGAATAGAATGGATCGAACACCTCTGGAGGATCAGATCCTTCAGGTATTGTACCAATCTCTTATAAATCCCTCCTACCTCACTCGATTTCCTCTGTCGATCCCCTACTGTGGATAAAGTAATGGCTCCAACCCTAAAACAGTCTCATGCATGCTGCAGCTTTGTGTGATATACTCGAAAAATGCAAGCAAGGACCTTCAATCTAAGGTGAGATGTGTGCTAATTACAGTAGAGTAGACTTCTGCATACCTCATTTGATCTAAAGAATGAATCATGTAATCTGAGGAGCTCGTGCAAATGATAAATGTCAGGATAAGTAAAGAAATCAAATGTGTCATATTTTATAAGTTGATCATATAACTAGATATGGTCTTACTAAAGTCTAAAATAAACATATTCTCCATATTTCATTTACCACGGTATGAACTTCCAAAGTCTAGAGTACTTTGTAGTGTTCCCTAGAGATGTTTCCCCCACATCCTAGATGCTGGTCGCAGATGTCCAGGACATTCTGGGGATAATGGAATAGAACAAGACATCCTCCCTCCAATTGCCTGTCCCCTTCTATATTTAACAAAACTAAGACATCTATGGGACATCTCATTTTCTTGCTGAAATTGTGGATGCGCTGACATCCCAGAGAAGACAGAGCATCCTCCACGTCTGCAGTTGCACCTTTAAAATGGCAAAAAATGTGAAAGGCTTCCCCTGTGGAGCAGAGAGAACATAGAATCTAGGTAGCTGATAATGCAGGTGGTTGTCCCCTTGGTTTGCACACCTGCACCTCTTAAACAGAAAAAAAAATGTGCAAGGTTTCCCATGAGTTCTCTGCTGGAGTAGCAAGTAGAGAATGTAATCTTGGCAGAAATCCATATGTAGCTAAGATAAATTGACAGCACTCGCCCGCTAGAATTTGTCAAACATGATTCCAGTCCTTTTCCACCAGAACTGGGCAGACGTGTTTCACAAATTAAATCCTGTTGAGCTAAAATGTATTTACAAACAAAATAATTAACATCAACTACTTGGCATTCATTTTGCCATACAAAAGCAATAACAGACAAGATAGTATTGCTGATTAGAAGCAAGGAACACAACTCACAGCCATTAATGAAACTAAGTGAAGATAACTCTCGAAGTGCCATATACTTTGTATGCTCTCAGGTATATATTCCCAATAGGTGGATTTAAGTGTCACATTTTTTAAATTATGAACTTTGCTATAATGTATCAAAATTCAATTTTGGACATTCAGTTCCAATTTTTTAGAGACATTAAAATTGATGTTTAAATGTTCATATAATATACCAAATTTGATGTTCAATGTAAAATGTTCATTGACTCAATCATTCATGTATCTAGCAATAAAAAATTGAAGTCTATGATTCCTTTTTTCAATGTCTTCATTATAACAAATGACTCAAAGCCTACAGAATCATAAATGAAAGTGTAATGACACTAACAACATAAATTTCTTGCGCTTTTCATCAACCAGAAATTGTGACTGAATGTAACAACTGCATACACTCATTTGACATATGCATTATTTCATTTTACAACCATATGTAATCATGCTTTTGCTCATTCTACACCTATAGAAGCTACAGCCATCCATTAGGGAGAAAGCATTTTCAAGATAAAAATCTTGTTATAAAAAGAATGTTCGAAACAATAGATAAGGTTCACAGATGACCAAAGTAGGTCAATGACACCTGTAACTTTCATCTTGTTATAAAAAGAATGTTCGAAAGAATAGATAAGGTTCACAGATGACCAAAGTAGGTCAATGACACCTGTAACAGTAAACATCAATGTATTTATAATTTTCAATGCTGGTATGATCAACAATTTACACCATACACAATTTGTATGTATGGTATAGTAAATATTGGTTCTATACATCAGCAGCTTTCAAAAAAAAAATCATTCTATAATGATACATGATGTAAATACAAGATGCCATTAAAAGCCAACTGTGTATCACTAGCCGCTGTTGACTCTTTTTGTGGAAATTTAAAATATAAGTTGTTTGAGTAGCAAAAAATGTAATTATCTTCAAATTTGGTCACTAAAAAAGATTTTTGATGATTTATATGATAAAAATTTGAATGCCTCCACTTTTAATAAAGGTTCCAACTTCCAAGAATTAACCATCTCAGAGAAGAGAATTTGAGATAAGAAACTGATTTGTACACAGAGAAGCAAAAATATGAATATGAGCTCCAAATAGCCACAATAGACTCCACTCTCCAGCTAACACCTAAAATTTGTCCCTATAACAATATCCCAATACTTTTCAGATAGTGGCAAGAAAATGAACATTTAAAATATATATAAACATTACCTGCTTACGATAATTACGACCTCTGCTATTTTTATAATAGATTAAAAGGCCACACTTTGCAACCATTGCAGCTTGCCGCACCATTGTATCTATAAAAATCAGTAAAGGTCCATAGGTTATTTGCAAGAATTGAAAAATCAAACAATTAATTTGAGCTTTGCATGAAAGAAAGAAAGAAAACAAGTGAAGATCAAAATCAGTACAATGGACCAAAACAAAATGCTGTGTCTGATGATATAAGCATACGGTGTTGATATGGTGTGTTGTAAGAATTTGTGGTTTATGCAAACCAAAGATAGCAACTAATATCAATGGAAAGGATAAACAAAATAATTAATGCAGGATTTGGGAAGAAACAAAATTGTTAAAGTGTGCAGACATTTTTTAGCTGATCCGATCATTAAATTTTGCTAGTGAAGCTTGAACTGTTCTCATTCACTGGCCAAGATGACTTATGAAGAGGAAGTAAGAGGAAGAAATGAGCAAGAAATATTGAGCTCATGAGTGAATGTTAGCATTCAAAATGTTTTTTCGTGTGTGGACATCTTGCTTGAGACTTTCTTGTTGAAGTTGCTACACATACACCACGCTTGAGAGGTTAAATTAATACACAGATTTAAATTGGACTAGATGGCCATCCCATTCACTCGACCAGTTTGTGTTAGGTGTTGTGTTGAGTTGTATCCATGTATTTGAGCATATGCAAACAAGCTATAGAGCTGTCAAAAAATCAATTTGAGCCTTGGAGAATATTGTCCCAGAGATAGAAGCACAAACCACAAAAAAATAATGATTAAATGTGGACTGTGCCTTCTGGCAACCACTGCTTTTTCTTCTGATCACCAGCACGATTCCAAACACCAAGTTAATCACAGATAAACTATGGTCCTCAGGAACGCTTCCCCTGCCAAACATGACCCTGTCCCCTATAGGCAATGTTTCAGTGACAAATGTACGGGATAGGAAACTTTGCCACCCCATTCCCTATTTTGCAAACATCCCCAGTATGCACAAATATTTTCAGGGGGCGCTTGTGTACATTAGGGGATGGGTATCCATGCCCGAGATGGCCAGATCACATCCACACATCCCCCAACTGTCCTAGAGATGGCTAGCCTTCACATAACATACCCAAGCACATTTTAGTTACCTTTTAAAACAAAGTTACAACCTTTCCATTCCTGTTTGGTTTATGACATACATGCCCATCTAAGATTTATAAAAAATTTATGAAAATGGTTTTCTCTAAACCCTCACCAAACTATAAGCCTAACCAGGTAGTAGACCAATAATTAATCATGATCACAAAATTTACAAAATATATATCCCCTGTTGCAGATATCTTCTTCACAGTTGAAGTCAGTCAAGGACTATCTTGTTTCGTACATTGGACAACTTGTTCAGTATACACCGACTGCCACAGACAAAGTTAGCATCCCATACGGCTGAATACAGGTTAAGTCATAGTCAGCAAAAAACACAACTTTAATAATGCAAAAATATATAAATTGTACCCTCCAAAGACAACTAATGGGGCAATCCCATCTATTAGTAATTGAGTATATGCTAGTTGAGTTTTTAATAGCAGAACAAGCAATCTTGAAGGCTTCAGAAAACATCGATAATAAATCCCTCACTTGAATGTACACACAAATCAGGCATGTCTTTAAAAACTTTTATATACACAGACATACATAAAGAACATCCTAATTCTTATTCAACTACCCATGCTCACAAAGGTTCTAGAATGCCTATGATGAATGCCTGATCCTTGTTATCATATAAATATTTAAAATCACCTTGTATTTTAAATTATTCCCTATTTATTTTGACATGCATGCCTTGTTGTCCCCAAAAAAATGGCATTACAAAAAACCATCATGGAAATGCATCCCCCTTTCCCCTACTGTCCCCATCCCAGAAACATGGGGGAGCATAGAAAATAAAATATTTTTTCAATTTCCCTATAAAATGCTTGATTTTTTGAATTTTCAGTCATTCATTTTACATTGAAGACTTCAAGTTTTCCAGACAGATTTGGATTTTTGCCAGAGCAACCAAACATTAGATCAATTTAGGCACTCGTTCTTCAGCAAATATCCTTTCCATTCTCATACTTTCAAAAGTAAAACCTACTTTCTGCTTTATGGCCTTAACACCCATGGTTTTTTAAGAGTTTGAATCTTTGGGTATCAACTCAGATAATGCTCTAGTTTTAAAAAGAAAAGAGTAAAAGTTGTATTTGATTGTGCTGGATGGAAAGGTGGCCTTTTTCCTTGGCTTCAAAAATAAGAAAAAGTGCATTTTATCCCTTTTTTTCAGAGTTCTGAAATTTCCTGTGTTTTTCCAAATTAAATCCCACGTAATCGAATCATTATAAATTTGACTTCCAAATCAATCCTAGACCCAACTAATGCTACTATGATTCTAACACACATATTTTGGGAAGAGTCTGAAAAGTCCAGGCTGAAACATGGTACTACGGTTCATGAATTGTGCACTGAAACATCCAGGCTGGTTAAATATCATCAGAAGATTTCTCTCGATTGTAATGGCCATCCTCTGCAAACATTAAGCTTCATTAAATTCAGACTCAGTTGATTTCAAGAAATTCTTCAGCTCACAAATGTCAAGTTTTGCGATGTTTATTGTTTTTTAAATTTTTTAAATCTTTTATTCATAGTATTTTAGCACCCATAGAAACACGTCTAGCTCCACATGAGATTCAAGTTTCAATAAAAAATAGTATTAAAGAGCAAGTCTTTTCTATTTGTTGTTTCTCCTCCTCTCAAATTTTTGAAATAAAACATATTTTAAATTTTTCTTTGTTTCAACATATTCATTTTTCTCAAACATTATCATTACAATAGGAATTAATGTACTTAGAAAAAATAGTAAACACAAATTTCAATATGAAAAAGGTACAAATTGTTTTTTTCCCTTGCTGTATGTTCCGAGTCCCGACTGTGGATCAGACAACAAATATCCTCACCAAGCCTCTAAGCCCGGACAAGTTTGTAAAATTTAGGGGGCAACTTGGTGTAGTTGATAGATTGACCATTAAGCGAAGGTATTAGAATTTAGAATAATATCATGGTTATTTATTAATAATGGTCAATAATGTAACTTAAAGTAAATATTAGTTAGTTTCTATAATGATTGTTTCATTATAGAAACATCGCTTTTGTAATTCTTTAAATGATTGTTTGAGCATTTCATTAATTCATTGAATATTTACCAAAACATATTGGAATATTTATTATTTACCTATTTTTAGTCTACCTTTTACTCAGCTATTCTTAGCGTTTCTTAGTTGTTTTATTAATAGTCATCTTAGTTTAAGTTGTCGCTATTGTTAGCGCTTCAGTCATTTAATCTTTATGTAAGGAGCCTTGGTCTCCTCAGTTTAATACATTGGATTACATCGAATATTTGAACATGGTATTAGAGCGGGAGGCGATCTGGGTATGACTCCATGGGAGGGCCCAGGATTATGAAAAAATCATTGAAGGTTTTTGTTCGAAATTTCAAATAGTTAGTAAGAAAAATTTAGTAGCTGTTTTGTTTCTGCGTGCCAATTTTGAAGTTCAAGGTTTTCTTTCTGGTTTCGCAATCTGTTCCAGACCTAAACTAGGGTTTACTGTGAGTTCGTGGGCATTTATCTGCTCACAATTTGTCTGTTCCTAGGTGTTGTTTGCTTGATGAAATCTCGTTTTTACAGACACGCCAAGGGCTTCGAGTTTGAAAATCACAACGAAAAAAAAAAAAGTTTGTGAATTCTCTTTAGCCGCGACTGAATTTTTGTCTGCATTTTCACATGGTTTTCTTGGCCTGAGTACAAACAAGACTGTGCGCCTGTGCGTGACCTGATCTATTCTTATGCTGAGGTTTTCAGATTTAGTGCCATTTTTTGCGAACTGAAAAGGGTTTCTGTCTGGTTTCTGCATTTCGGGTTTGTGATCTCTATTTTTTTCCTGAACTCCAATTAGCTGTGACCTAGGGTTTATGGGTCTTTGAACCTGTAGATGTTTGCCTTGTGATTGATCACCACAAAATCCGTGCCTTGTGCAATTTTTTGGGTTTTTATTATTTTTTCTGATAAAAATTATTTGCTGGGTTTTTTAATTTTTTGCCATAAAAATTAGTGATGGGTTTTGATCAATTTTTCAAGTCAAAAATTGTGTCTAGTTTTTTCAATTTTTCTCCTTAAAAATCATTTCTAGGTTCTGTAAATTCGCAAATTTGCTTGTTCGCATGAGATTTCATTTTTTGGGCTTTATAATATTATTTTCCACAAAAAATTATGTCAGGTGTTCCTATTTTAGGGTTTTTACCATTTTTCCCGAAAAACTGATGCTTTGAAAACTTCAGTTTCAAGGTTTTGTTGGTTTTGTCCACAAAAAATTGTGGCTTCTTGCAGTCTGTTTTGAGTCATAGTGCTCATCTGCAAAAGTTCTTGGCGCATCGTGGTATCTTGCAGTTTGTTTTGGGGCGTACTGCTCATCTGTAAAAGGGTTTGGCGATTTTCCTCAAAATCGAGGTTTTAATTTTATCTCCCACCATTGGGTTGGACGGATTCTGCTACTCTTGGTCATTAACATTCTGCAGATCCAAAGAGGGTCTCAGCAGTGGCAGAGTGTTCTAAAGAGGAGCAGCCTTCTTTGCATTTGTGACCAAAAGACCTACACATTGTGTCTTTTGTAGTGTAGTACGATGACCATTATGGGAGGATATAAGAATATTTACCTATTTTTAGTCTGCTATTCTTAGTGTTTCTTAGTTGCTTTATTAATGGCCATCTTAGTTTAACTTGCCGCTATTTTTAGTGCTTCAGTCTTGTAATCTTTATTTATGGAGCCTTGGCCTCTTCAGTTTAATACATTAAATTACATCAAATATTTGAACAGAATTCACTTATGAAATTCTGAACTTAGAAACTAAAAGCCTTAGAAGACACAATAGTGCTTAGAATTTGACCATAGGTCCACATTATAAAATTAAGAATATAATCATGTCCATTAGATTATCAACGGGAAATTTTTAAAGAAGACAAAAAACACCAACTACATGCATAGTCAGGACACTCTAAAATCTTCAAAGGCAGTGGCAAAGAAACAGCCACAAATATCATATGCCTGTGACCTAACAAAAAGAACAAGGATAGAAAGATGTGGATTCTTAAACTTTACCAAGATTCGTCGAACACAATTCAGAGACTGATCACAGATAAAATACAGCACTGACTAAAAACATTTATTCAACAAATTGGGCATTTGCATGAGATTCCTATAGCAGAGAACATAAATTTCTGTACTTTACCACACTATACTATAGTTATCTTGAATTTAACTGGTTCCATTAGCTGCTTTGGCTATTGCCAAAGTCTCTTAATTTCATTGCGAGTATCAAAATTGTTTGTTGTCTTGACTAATGAGAACACTCATTCCAAAAGTTATATTCTATATTCTCAATCACACAATATAAAACATCAATGCCTAGTCATCAAAACCATAATTTTAGATAAAGCATCCATTCCCAATCATCAAGCAAAATACATAAAACACATCCATGACTAATTCTCCAGTATAAGTTGAAGTTTCTAAAATTTCCAAACTAGATTGCCAAAGATTGCCAAAAAATCAGCAGTAACAGGCATTTTCTTTTTATTTTAAATAGATGCACACAGATGAAGTATTACCGTTTACCACAATGATGAACATTGCATGCCAGAATGGTGGTATTTTTTTGGGAGGAAGCATAACTAGTGGATAGAGTAGATCAACATTCCTGTACCACCAATAAATTCCAACCACATGGACAACAAAAACCAATATGATGCCGATAAGAACTGAAATCTTTCGTTCACCCTAAAACCCACAGTGGATAGCATTGTCAGTGTATAATTACATTAGGTTAGAGCCAAAACAAAAAAAAAAGTAAATATGCTCTTTAATATTAACCAAAGAATTCAGTAACCTTGGAGAACTAGCACAACGATAACTACTATCAGTAAAATAAACATAGAGATATAATATCATGGAATAAAAGATACTTCATGCTAAAGCTGATAAAAGACTGCTGCAAACATAATTATCCATAATGATGATAATAGCTCTCATGCATGAAGCATTCAAATTCTTTAATGAGAAATTAGAATAATAGTCGTCAAAAAAAGAATGGTAATAAGAGATGACTTTAGGATTGCACAAGAAGCTAAAGTTAAAGATTAAATGCTGAATTTTGAACCAAGAAAAGATTAGATCGAAACTGCCTTTTTTAAGGTCACTAATTAACACCTGGGTGGGTCTCTCTCGTAAAAGAGGCCCATCTTAGTTGATCACATTGAAGCCACTAGACTCAACTTAATGAAGCTTTTATTTTTTATTAAGTAAAGCAGGCAAACTTTTAACCTCAGGTAATTAAGTAGGATCCCCCAGCCACTAGGGTTTGAACTTCAACCCTTTGACTGCTGATAATCCCAATCTATCTACTCAATAGAACTTAAATATAGGAAATGAACACAGTACAAACATTAGATGTTTTTCCTAGGTTTGTGGGAATTTTTCAATATGTGCAGTGCTCAATAAAGTCATTGTTATGATGATTATTTCTGTGATAAAGCTTTAATATCATTTTAAATATTAAAATACTCTACAGTTGTGAAGATTTCCAACAAATGGAAGCTATCTACCTAGCACTCGGGCTTTAAACTCTCCTTAACTTTTTGTTTCATGGTTTCCATCCCCTTTGTTGTCTAATCATGTGCATTTTTCCACTAATTGAACTTATTGGTTTAAAATGATGATCCATTATTATCTATTTCTATATGCTGTGCATGGCATACTCCCGTTAAGACAATAAAAAAACTTAAAAGAATAATATATCTTTGAGAAAGGGGCACAACAGATACAACTTTTAAAAGAATCATTGTAAGTTGATTGTGATATCCGCAAGCAATAGCTTTTAGTGTGTTTTTCATTTGATATTGTTTATTAGAATTAGACTTAGCTGAAGCTCATATTTTATGCTTTGTTTTACATGTGACAGTTTGCCTACCATCTAATACACAGTAAAAATCAAGTGAACTTGCACATCCTTCAGTTTTATAGTGACACTGACTGTATCAGGCAAATCTTTGTAGTCTTGGAAAAAGAAAATTTACTTTTTCTAAAGTTGAATGCATTATACATCTCTCTTCATATTTTGTAATGTTAATCATTTGTGAATGCCAATAACCAAACCTGATGAGAACTCCACTGCCATCCAATATGCGCGTGAGTCCAAATTACAATTCCAGAACATGAGACTACCCCTATTCAACCAACATTCACACCAAACATGTAATTTGTATCCAAGAGTTTACAAATAATCTAATCCACATAGTTTAAATGTATTTGTACATAGCCTAATCTACACATATGAGCTTCATTCTTCATTTCATACTATTCTTAATAACTATAGCATCACCACCTCAGCGTATACAAGATTCTCTTTATAAAACAACCATAAATGTTTTGAGCTTTGCACACTTAACAAATCCTAATTAGCATGATATAATATATTCAATCTTCCTAGTGCATGATAAATTTCTAATACAAATAAAACCTATTTGTATACCAGGGAACATTAAAAACATTTTTATTTAGTTTGATATTAGTGTGAAATCTTTGGCCCGCCCCTTCTTCCTAATTAAAAAAATTTGCATTGAGCTTATAGTTAGAATAAAATTTGGATTAAATTTCTCTTTTCATACAGACTTCAATCCAATATTCATCTAATTAAGAAGTTGAGTCAGAACCATTCCTAGCTTCATTCTATGTCGTGCCATTGCCAAATTTTCCTCGAGACTAGTAAGTACCTCTTGGTAAAACACTAGAGAACCTTCCAAGCACTTGTTGACCACCTCAGTCTATCCATCTAATTAGCAATGATATAACAAACCATGGGCAACCTAAGTGCCCAAACATGAAAATAAGTCAAATGAAAAATTACTTGTAAATAGAGGATCACGACCACTTACTATGACTTTTGCAGTTCCATGTAGTTTCTGATTAGTGTTCACAAAGGTTGTTGCCAGTGTTGAAAAAACCTTTGAGTACTCGAAGGTAAAAATGCTTTGCGAGTTACACAAAAAATGCGGCCACGAGTGTTGGGTTAAAGCACAGCATTTTTTCTTGCAAAAATCACGCCAAATCATGTGCATTTTCCACTAAAATGCATCAACTGACAAATTAAAACTGATTTGTATTGAAAAGCATTTTATTTTCCAGGTTTTTACAGTTATTTTTTACTAGAAAAAAATGAAAGACTGAGGATTAACGCAGGAATGAGGGTTTATGACTGGCAAGGCGAGATTTTGCGACTCAAGGCTGGTGCCAGAGTAAAGGCTTCACGATGGCACAGGAGTGTGAACTGTGAGCTGTGACCATCATCTCTCTTTACCTTTAAAAAAATGCCATGTTATGCCAGCATCTTCTTCTAGCTTGATAATAAATATCACCACACCCAGCACAGCTACATAAGTGAATTACACCAGTGACGACTGCAAAAAATTCATGTATATGAAAGTAGTGGAAATAACGCATATCCCATGAACACCCATTAAAACATTAAACAACCTCTTGTTATCCGCATGATGATGCAAAGGACCAAATATTATTTATCACCAGCTCTTATCTACAATGGCATAGTAATATTTATACGCAGTTAGAGATAATCAAAAGAGGCACTCCCCATTTACCTCTGCAGCATCCAGACCATAATGCTCTGTTTTATTTGGTTAAAACAATCACAAAACAACCAATCTTCCCAATCATATTCCCATTTAAGATTAGAAGAGCATTTTCTTATTTATGTTCTACAAAGTCGGTGTACGTGTGATTTTTTTAAAAAACCTTAAGAAATTATGTATTTTCAAATGTTAGATAAATTTTTCAAGCTATTTTTGAGATTTTCCCAAGTTTTTGTCAAGTCCCAAGTTTCTAAAAAATTTGGGCCAGCCGAGATATTGCTGAGTCCCAGTTTTTCAACCATGGTTGTTGCTATAGTGCTTGCTACAAATGGGCATGACAAGCATAACAATGTTATTATTTTGTGAGACAATCCACAATAAACATGATGTCCTCCAAATTTGGGCAAACCTTTGATAAAATCAAAGGAGACTACATACCACTTCAAACTTAGAATAGATAAGGGTTGCAGAAGACCCAAAGTCCTCTCCTTTATCTTGCTAGCATACCATGCATTCAACTACAAAAAATTTAGCACTCCCTTTGAGCCCATCCCAAAAGATATCTTGCTTGGTTCTATCATAAGTCTTCAAGAATCCTAAATGCCCACTAACTTGAGAATCATGCAATTCTGCTAACACCTTAAGGCTTGAGTTCTTACATAGGTACAACATGTCGTAATACCATAAAGAGTTTTCTTTAAATGAAAATTTGCCTAAAACACTTGAATCTGGTTGAAATTTCTCATTAAGAGTTTTGAGTATCCATGTCTTCCCACTCTTCGTGTGCCTCATTCACCCAATGTGCCTATAATATGGAAATGGCATACAATAGTGACTCCATAGGTTCATCCCTACTAGATAGATCATTAGCTACAACATTCTCCTCTCTTATATATGATCCCAAAATCATATGCCAACATCTTTGTGACCCATTTTGTTGTTTTCCAAATGACAACCTATACTCCAATAAGTATTTGAGACTATCATAATTTGTTGTTACATTGAAGTCTACACACTAGATAAGGTTTGCATTGTTTGATTGCATGTCAAATAGGGTATTTGAGACTATCATAATTTGTCCTTACATTAAAGTCTCCACATTAGATAAGGTTTGCATTGTATGATTGCATGTCAAATGGACAAAATTTCCTTCTAATTAATTGGCTTCAACAAATTCTTACATTGGAGTTGGTGACTCTCAAAAGTTATGGATCTTCCTTGTTGCATGAGCATTGCTTATATTCCATGTCCAAAAGTGTCGCATTCCGCAATAAATGTTCTAGAAAAATATGGGGTAGCTAGAATTGGAGTTATGCACATGACTTCCTTTATCTTCTCAAATGTTCTAGTAGTTGCATCATTCCATCAAGAGGAATCCTTCTTCATCATCGCTATTAGAGGTGATGATGTTGCACTGCCATAATACAAATCTTCAAATCTTTTTTATGCCACCCTAAAGTGTTTCTAGGTGTGAACACATTTGAAGACATTGACACAAAGAAGCACAACACGTTCAGCCAAAAGTGTCTCAGTGACCTCAATTTTGCGCAATACAACCTTTGTCTTTAGGTTAAAAAACTGAAATGAAAGGAAACGAGTGATTCATTTGGCTTGGATGACATCAATCCTTGTTTGAATAAACTGCAAAGAATGTGGAGCACATTTTTCAGAGAGGAAAGCAACAGAATGGGCAGCAGATATAGAAGCATAAGTACAAGCAGACATGAAGGCATCAAGAGAGGCTTCAATGGATAATGATCATGATATGCTGGAGTATGCTACTGGGAAAAATATTTCCCAACCAATTCAACAGCACTGCCACTAGGAAGCTTTGGTCATAGGAGAAATTTATAATATGTTTTTTTATGGATTTGTAATAGTATATGCCAATAACAGCTGATCACACATCATATCATATATGCATAGTTACCCCACCCATCAGGGACGGCGGGGCGGGTGGGTGGGTTTCCAGGATGAGGATACAAAGGACCTCAATTTGGGGACGGCGGGGGGCGGTGCTATATATACTATATACTATACATAATACATATAGTACTTAAAATGCTAGTTATGAAAAGATGTATAAACTACTAAGAAGTAAAATAGCAAAATGCCAAATGCCAAATACTAAATACTAAATACTTGAACATTGAACAATGAACATTGACGTTTTGAATATTAAATTACTAATTGGAAATTAGAATATTCAATACTAAATAAAATTTTAAATTGTCGAATCAGCAAATGGAAGATTTCTATTGTATTAAAAATATCATAAAAATGATAACAATGAGTAGCATGATATCAAAACAAGTACAAAATGTCAAAATGTACAGAAGGGAGGCCTCTAATCATCCCTCAAGGCAAACTCCTCATCGCTGGATCTCAGTAAAGTGGGTATAAAAACATCCACTTGATTCAACGCAATTTCCCCATCAATTCCTTCTTTTGTTTTTAAATTCAAAAGCGGAGGTCTGGGGGTGGCAGCCCCTAGTGGGATCAAGGGGCAACGCCCCTTGTAAGGTTCCAGGGCAGTGCCCCCGCCGCCAAGCACATTTTCCCTCTTGCATGACCTTTGGATTCTTCATTTTTGTAGCATTTTTCTCCCAAAATTGACATGTTTGAACTCCCTTGGAAATGCAACCTTTTTTAATGTTTTTGCGTGCAAATCAAATCGAATCCAAAATATAATTAAAACACATGCAATTTTTTACAACCTTTTTAAAATTCATCGGCCGTCAGGGGATGCCCAGACATCCCCAAAAAGATCAAGGGTTGTTTGAGTGTCCCCCTCAACATTCTGGGAACACCAGGACATCCCCACATTCCAGTGGCGATTGGGCGATTAATGAGCGGCACCAAGGAAACTTGGGAACAGCGTCCCGACGTCACAGGGACATCCCCATCCCAGGAAGTTGGGATTAGGGGCAAAGACATGTACCCAAGTCACACTACATATATAAGACTATGATGTGCAATGCACTTTATTTTGTTCTAAAACTACCACAAAAATAACTTTGAAATCTCAGTTCAGTATTTCTTTGCTATTTGAGTTGAGTTTACAAATTTATGTAGTTTTTAATATGACAAGATTTTGCCAAGTCCTCCACAGAAAAAAATGAAAAATCTTTAACTGCCAATTTTTTGTCAAGCCCTATTTTTTGACCTATGTCCTTAGCCACCAATACCACTCTACTAACTCTGATTATTCCATAATTACAACTCACCCAAACACTTTTTGACATTCATTTACCCACCAACAATGATAAATATTTCAAAATGGTTGGATGTATTAAAATAACCTAACACAACTTAATTCACAATTTCTCTAACTCAAGCAAAAGAATTATTAAATAGGGCTAATGCATGTGAGCAGTTTCTTGCCAGCTAATGCATGTGAAAGTCCATCAGGCACAGTTTCAAATTATTATATCATAAACATTAAATTCAAGACAAAACTCACACATTGGAGAGCCCTTATTGTAATATTCTTTTTGTAACATCTAGTCTAGCATTTTCAGATATATATTTTAAATGAGTAATTTTTTTATTAACCTTTAACTCAAACTGGGAATAGTCTTTGCACTCATTCCAGGAGTTGTCAAAACTTGAGCTTAAAGCTTTATTAGCAATAGAATTTTTGGACTCAAAAGTAATGCAATGGTGGCCACTGTCATCTGGAAGTGGAAAGCAAGTCTTGAGGTCCATCTCAATATAAATACCATCAACATAAATGCACTAGAATTTGAAATATACAATTCCAAAAATACTCTAGCAACTACCAAAGATTTCATTCAACAAATGGTACTCAAAAAATACTCCAACTCCTACCAAAGATATCAACAAATAGAAATAACTGACAGAGGTCAGCATCAGATCTGGCAGTTGCTAGAATACTACTCCTTGAGACCTGTTCCTTTTGTCTAAGGTAGATTATGCTCAAAGATACCAGATATCAAGCATATAGAGTTAAGTAAAACAAAACAGTGCAAATTTTGAGATTGTTAGGCATCTGAAAATGCATCATATATTCCTTAACTAAGTACAAGTTTCAAAAGAATTACCTTCAAAGCTGTCTGCTTGCGCAGAATATCATTTGACTTGATCATCACAGCTGCTATCCAGAACGTAACAAAGAAGCCTAAGATACCAACCAAAAGTACAGGATACAATTTAGCATTATGAACTTTAAGATAAAAGTTTAAGAAACCAACATACAGCAGACTCGCATACATATCATCTACCAATATATCCAAATTCCATGTGTCCAAATATGAATAAAAAGATCCTTACCCTCATCCAATGTAAAATCTGAATGTGACACAAGAACATTTTCTACAAGGCTAATAAAGGCATGATTCACAAAGATCATCCTATACTACATATGATCAAAATCTTCTAAAATTGTATATTCTCATTTCTGTTTATAAATAGTATAAAGAATACATTAAAAAATAGTTATGCATAACAGGAATCAATTTTCAAAAAACAAATGAATTTTCTTAGTTGTGTTTCTGGCTCATTTTGCATATACCTAAAATATAAGCCCTAGATATATTATGCTGCAAAATTATTTTTAATCTTCTAACATGCATAAACATCAAACAAAAAGCAGAAGTTGAGTACTTGATGTATTTCATAGACAAAGATTTTAAGTGTTAGAAACACTGCAAAAGAATATTAAAAGAGATAGAATTGAGAAATACTGATCTTTACAACTAGGGATAGACTGTGGTGACACAAGATAAGGTCTCCTAAGAAAATCAAATGAAGAGATAAGTTCTCATAGTAACATGCCATTATGAAATCGTTCAATCTCAAAACCTGTAATTGACATTATACTGTAACCCATCTCATCATCTCACCCATTTTAACTCATCTGGTGTAATCAAGCAATAACATAGATGGTGACAAGAATTTAGAAACAACCTGGGAAACTGCAGTCTAAATACCCATCCAGCAGAGAAAGAAAGAAGTAATTATGACCAAACAGGAACCAAAAACAATCAATGAGACTAGTTTTAGAAGAGTGAAAAACAATGGAGCCTATAAAAAAGAAGCATTTCAACTCCTCCAGAGTAAAAGCATCGTCTTACAATTAAAAAATGTGGGGCTATAACAGAAACAGGTCCAATGCATGGCATTCCAACAATCCAGAAATTTTAGAGATCATCTACTAGTAGACATATTTTGTAAAATTAAGCAACGCCAAATCCTAATGTCAACCCTAACCTCTACACTTATAATTTTAAGGTGCAGTATGGTAAGGATGAGCATCTTCCATGTCAATAGCCAATTCCTTAATTTTTAAAAAGACACCCAAGTATGGGGAAATTATACAATTCAACCAAACATACTTAGATGTTGAGATAAGTATCTATTTCATTTCATGCTGAAGGATGAAAAAACCATCTAAAAAAATCCATTTGTTCAGTTTACCATCACTACTACAATACATGTTCTCTTTCCAGCACCTGTGTACTTACAACATTTAAATAGAATTATAAAAGCAACTTGCAAATTATTCCACTGCTACAGCTCCAAATAAATCAAGTCAACACACATTCTGAAGTTAGTGTTTGAAATGGCAAATAACAGCATGAATTGGACAAGACAGGGCCCTATAATGATTTCAAAGATCCAGAAAAGGCCAAGGAACTCTCAAGAGGATCATGAATACCAAAGAACATTAAAAATAATAAATAAGCAACAACCTATGATGACATAAGGCTAGATAGTAAGATACATATGAGCACTAGCTAGATCTCTTTCAGCCCGTGTTTTAGAAAAAAATTTAACTAAATGCTGATGCAAATACCTTATGGAAGCTCTCATCCATATTCTCACTTTTTGGCCATGTTCATGTTATATAGAAGCTGTTTTTGAAACAGGTGTTTTGCACAATTACAGCTGAGTGGCAAATTGGCCTAAGAGGTGACAACTACATGCAAAAAACATTGTTTCTTCATTCTAATGGTGTTGAACAGTGAGGACTTGCTTCTGAATGTAGAAGCTCAGTGTTTAATGTATGTGACAATGCTTTTACTGGCACTGTAACAGGTGATATTTTCACAGGCAACACTTTTACTGCTACTGTAAGAGGTGTTATTTTCACAGGACATAAGGCTGCTACTTGCACATAGCTAGAATGTTGGGGCAGTTCCAACAAACATCAATTCATGCAAAAGAGGAAGATAAACCTTCTTTTGGAAAATTTGGTAAACTTGCATTAATGAATGATCAAGTACAAATTTGTTTTTGTGATGATGAAGTTACGTCAATAATAGTACTCTTTTGTAAAAATGAAAATGGATTATAATATGATTATGTAACGTCCCGAAGGCGGCCGGATTGATTGTAAGACTTGGTAGACATTGGAGGTATGACCATCGTCCTGCGTTTGACCTTCCAGAGGCTGGCGTACGACATTAGAGTTTGGCATACTATGTTGGAGGCTGACGGACGGCGGATGTTCAAGGCCCTCAGATGTGTCTGCACGGTGACTACAGAGATTTGACTGTACGGTGAGACCACTGGGCCGTACGGTGTGGTATGTATGCGTTGTACGATGGAGAGTGGAGGGACGTGTGGTGAAGGAGTGTTGTCGTACGGTGACAGGGCGGATGTCGTACAGTGGATAGAGTGGTCAAGGAACGGTGGGGTTAGAAGGTTGGCGGTCGTACGGTCCCACAGATGGAAGCTTCAGATTCCAGCACTTTCATTCGGAAGTGCGTTGTATGATGACAATGGAATTCCCCAGAATTGACAATGATAACGAACATAACACCAAAGATGCCACAAGTTGTATTTAATGAAATAGATCACTCAGAGGTATACAAGATAGCATTTCAGATTTGCCACATAGAGATGGTCGCCAAATACCAACGACACCAAAAGTAAATCCAGATTCAGAATACAAACTCAGATTACAAAGGCTTCGGACAAGATCCGAGCAAATACAAATCAGTCGCCGAATGATGACGATCAACAGATTCGGCGCACAAGTGAAATATCGGAGTGATATTCCCAACGGCAGACTAGGGTGGCTGTGAACCACCGAAACTGCGATCATAGAATTAGGGAGGGTCTTCCACCTCCGAAACTGCATACAAATCACCTTAAGCCTTCAGCTTCCGGAAATACAAAGAAGAGTCCAATACAATGCATAATGATTTACAATGCCAACGACGGCCTTTATAAAGGCCTCCGGGAAGTTTCACAAAGGATTACAAATAAGACTTCGACCGACAAACTTTAATTATTATTTTATTATTTGGGCCCTTTATTAATTACATTAATTAATTAAATAAGTCCTTATGATATTATTGAATTTTTAGGACCATTTAATTAATTAACCTAATTAAAAATTGGGGAGATTACAAATTATGTTAAAGTTTTGATCAGATTTAGAGGTTTATAGTATTTTAATTTATATATATATATATATATATTGATCACAATATCTCTATAATTCTTTCTTGAATGTATATATATTAATATAGATGAAATATGAATATATATATATATAATCCTTAGAATTCTCAATATCAATATTAATGATAATATATATATTTACTATGAAGTGAATGTAATACAGATCATATATGTATATATGTATATTGCTACCAATATATGCTAGTATTGATAATTACAAATATCGATGAGTATTGTTGGGAGCAGAGTTCCATAACTCGCCGCGAGTCATGCGAGTAAAGATGACTCGCGGGTCGAGTCATGGCTGGCGAGTCATGATGACTCGTTTCCATGACTCGGCGAGTCATGGGTC
>MU225967.1:2791428-2803402 GCA_018584345.1 Thuja plicata | reverse complement strand
TGGTTTTCTTGGCCCACAGATCTTAGAGGATCTCCTGTAGGCTATAGACATTAATAAAATAAATGAAAACCTCATTGAGTGAAAACATGTGAAAAAAGAAAAAAGGTTATATAGGTGTGCCAGTCTATTGCATACTGGCAATTACTGTGAGACAATGAAAACTTATCAGGTAGTATACACACTAAATCTTTGCCCACCAAGAAGTAGGCTTTGCGGTTGCACGACCCTTAGTATACATTACAATAATCCTCTCTGATACTAACATAATGATTGGGTGCTTTATACCTGCTCCTACCTTATTTCTATGTGAATGTTGTTCTAAATGATACAAGCTTCAATAAAATAGTCAGATGTCTATTATCGAATACTTCATTCAACATTAACAAATCAGAATCCTCACTTTTATTTTCTAAATAAAAAATAACACACAAATTTGTCAGGTACACTACAAGAAGCTTACCTTGCAAATGCTGTCGAATGAAGACTACCAACAAAAGCAAGGAAAATGGCAATATCTGCTCAATATATCTAGCAAGTTGTTGAATATCATATCTCTGATATGCAGTATCCCTTCCATTTCCATTTGTATTATTATTATTCTCGCTGGCATCTGTCTCTGCATTGTTAGGCACAGAGTTTATTGCCAGTGGTGTAACTGAAGAAGACGAGCCCACACTTCCTCCACCACTGATATCAACATTTCCTGTGCCCTGCAAAGGTGCTGAAGAAGCCTGCATATGATTATTATTACCGCCATTAACTGTATCTGTCTCTTCAACATTAGATGCAACTGCCCCTACTCTCACATGCTCTTGCTCCCCTGCTCCAATTATCCTAATAGACACCTCAGCAGCTCCGCCATTGTCTGCCCTATCCCTGAAGGAGCCACCTCCAGCTGTCAACCCAGTTGTAGCCTCACTATCGTGGTGATGAGATCGACCTCTCAAAAGCCCTGAATACTCCAAAAAAGCAGACAATGGTGCCTGAATTAAATTTGCAGCAGAAAAAGTCATCCCATATCTTCTCGTAGCATTGCTCCTAAATCCTCCTTCAGTGTTCCCTCCAGATGTTTCCATAATTCAGCCAAATGGATGATACAAGTCCGAAAGCCCAAGAAATCGATTACAGCTCTTCAAGATTAGAAATTGCTAAGCAAAGCTTTTGGTTGAAATTTTTTGAATTCTTTGACTGGTAGTTTCAAACCCTGGTGCTACTAAAGTCAAATTTAAACCCTAGAAATGGATCACGGCAGTTGAAATTTGAAACATATTTTTCAAAGAAAATGCTAAAGTTGATGGGTAACTGCCAGCCAAAGCATCTACAGGCGAACATTTTGTCATTAGTTCAACAATAACTTGTAGCCATGATGCCCTATAAACCTTACAAGAGGTACAAATGCTTTCAAGAAATGCCAAATTCAATCTCTGATTACCAGTCAGAATATTTAGTTGCAAATGCTGAAATTCTTGTACAGCTAGCTTCAAGACCTGATGCCACCTTTTCAAAACCTGACTGCAGAGCTTCAAATTTACAGTTTATACCAGATTCATTACACAGTTACCAGCCAGAGAATTACGTTGCAAGCTTTGGCATTTGTGAACCCACAATTCAAGCTGTGGTGCAAGCCATTCAAATTCAAACCCCAAAAACGCTAGAAACAGAATGCAGCGGTTCAAACTTACTGCAACTCTTAACAAACGACAAAATTCACTCCGCTATTGTTAGCCAGATCATCTACTTGCAAATTTCGGCATTATTTCTAATTTTTCAACCCCTTCTGCTAAACTAAGGGTTACCAAAGGTCAAACAATAGAAATGGATCGCAGCGCTTCAAATTTGCGGCAATTCACTCAATAAAATGCCAAATTAGAGCCCTAAACGCCACCCAGCTTCCACTTGCAGATTAAGGCACTGCTTGAAAAACAATTTATTTTTAAGAGCTGCTGCCAGTTTTCTTTCTCAAATTCAAACCCTAACAACCCTAAAGAATATCACAACCTTCCAAATTTGCAGCAATTCTTTCAAAATATTTGCAAAACAAGATCCAAGAAATGCTATACAAAGCGACTACTTCCAGACTTCGCAGATAATTCCAAATTTCCAAGCCCTGCTGCCAAGTTCAAACCCTGAAAACCCTAAACACAGATCAGAACTTCTTATAAAGCCAAATTGGACCTGTGAATGCCGTTCACGACTTCTAACTGCCCATACGTTAATTTCAATTTTCAAATGATTCAATTTCGTTCAAAATTCAATCCCGAAAACAACTACTACTTGTTTTTAAGTTTATTAACAACTTATCTTTTTCCACGTTCCATGATCGATTCCCAGCGACGCCGGAGTGAAATTTACCCGAGTTTGAGATCCGAGAAAAATTGTAACATCCTCCGCCTTTCCTCTGTTTTTGTTTTTTCCGTTTGCGCGTTTTGCACAGAGCAGACAGAAGACGAGCGACCGACGAATTCCGGTTGATTCATCCTGCGACGGGCTCTCCCGGGGAAGTAAAATACTTATCGTGTAATTTTAGACCGAATATTAATAATTTACGAAGAAAACTCCGTGAATATTAATAACCGCAGAACGGCTTTCTCTGCGTAAAATAGGTAGGCCTACTTAATTTACTGTTTTCGTTATTTTCGAAATATGGGGGTCTTTTTCTATGATATTATCGGTGATTATATTATTCATTCTTATATGAGTTACACATACGTGGTTTCAAATAATTTCAATATAACAATTAGCATATGATAGTGTAAGTTTTTCTATCTATGAAATTATATCTGAAAATTTTTAGATTAAATTGCACATATTTATTTTTATTTGAATTAAAAAATATTGAATAAAAATAGATATATAGTTTAATGCAAAAATATTCAATTCTATTTTAAAAGTAATAAAAGTAATTTTGTCACGCATACATAAGTAGTAGATAGGGGTGGATTCGAGTGGTGCTTAATAAAAATTAAGGTAATCTTTTTTGAGATAGTTACACATGTGGTTTCAAATAATTTTAATATATCAATTAGAGATAATTATGTTGAGAAGCATGTACTATCATTAAAGTAATTATGTCGATAAGCATATTCTATTTTTGTATGAGGCATACATAAGTGGTAGATAGGGGTGGAGTGTAATAGCACTTAATAAAAACTATTAAGTACAATAATTTTACAATAGACAAAGTAAAAACTATTAATAATTAAGAGACATATAACATGGCAAAAGAATAAAAGGTTAACTTATAACTTATGAATAGTATTTTAAGATTAAATTCTATAATGTAAAATTAATTTGATATTTCATTATTTAATTTCTATATGTATCGTATAAATCTTAAATACATTAATGTCAAAAAATATGGAAATATCAAAATTGTTATTGAGAATAAATAAGCACCTCAAATTGACACATGTGTAGAGTAGGATCAATGCAATTCCCATGATCCCTCCTTTTTCACATCACCTATTTAGAGATGGCACATTGTTATATGGTCAAACAACATTAATAGAAACTTCTACTATCAAGTAGTTGTTGGACAGTTATTGCTTAGCCTCGAACTAGCAAATTAATAAGGAGAAATCCAATATATTCTTCTTTAATATTGACCAGTCAATGCAAAGGAGAATTGCCACCATCTTGGGATTAAAAATTGCATCAAACTATTTGGGATTTCTTTTATTTAATGGGATCACCAGAAATAAACTGTGGAGTGAGACTATTGAAAAGTTTGGCAAAAGAACCAAAAACTAGAAGGGGCATTAGTTGACAATGGCAAGAAGGATAACAATGATTAAATTTGTCTTGTTTGTGTTATCCTTGATTTTAGCTTGCCGAAAATCATGGAATAACCCTACAAAAATTTTATATTTTGTAACCAATGTCCTCTAGGCACGCCTAACAAGGCAATCTTCAAATGTCCTTGTATGAGGTTTTATCCCTCGAAAATTTTATTCTATTGGAATCCCTCTATCTAGCCTCGCATTCTAGGAGTTAGAAAAAAACATATTTTAATTTCGACATTACAAGTCTTCAAATTGCATGAACCAAAAGCAAGTCAAATTTTAAACCCCGAATTGTATTTACCCTTTGCATAGAATTACTTGTTGATTAGGTTTTAAAACCTTGTCAGCACCTTCCTCTGCATTATCAAACCTTACAAACAGTGTTTAAAAAATTGATTGCAAGTCGTCACTACAATCACCAATGTTGGTAAAGTTGTAAAACTCGACCAACATGTCTCATTGTTGCATATAACCCAAGATGTAATCAGGGTTTTGAACCCCGATTAAAAATTATCATCTACATCAACACATGTTGATCAAGTTTTGAAAACTGATCAGCAAATCTTACCTTTGCATTGGCTACATGCAATTGGGATTCTAAGCCTCAATTACAAGCTCACAAATGATCATATGTGTTGGTTGGGTTTCAAATCTCGAGCAACATATCTCTGCACTACTCACTTGTAGGTTCGGTTTTGAAACCCGACCTACATGATCGTTGCATCCTTCGCTTGTTATCAAGTTTTTAAAAGCCAATAATAAGCTCACCCTAGACTAAGTATTGGTTGGGTTTTAAAACCCGACTACCATTTTTTGGCCATTGCATATGATATGCAATCAGGGTTTTGAAATTTGATTGCATGTCAAGTCACCCCTCTACTTGCAATCGGGTTTCTAAAACCCAACTGCAAGGTTGTGTTTATTTCACCAAGATGTAATCGAGGTTCTAAATCTGAATACATGTCAAACCCTTTACGTTTTCATTTGTAATTTGGGTCTTGAAACCTGGATTACAACTTCTCCCAGGCATAGTCAATTTTGACCCTCCCTCTACATTTTTGGGTTCTTACCTTCATCATGTGGTTTTTGTCAAAACTTTGTTCAACTTTGAGAATCTTTCGAAATCATTATGCAACTCTATTCTAGATGTCAAATTTTGTACACCAAGGCCAAATGACTTTGAAGCATGTGATATCTCACAAGGATAGGAATACTTTGTTGGTGAACAGTGTTGGCAACAAAAATGTATCTCTACACACTTAGTCTATTTTCAATCATGCATTATGTAATTTTATTTTAATGCATTACATGTAAAATGAAATATTGTAATCACATGCGATCACAATACAAGTCAAAGTCAAGTAGGATCATATAGTTGAACAAGTAAAAGTTAGTTGGATCTCTCTTGCATTTTTCTCATAGCCTCTCTTCTATAAATATCGGATGCCTCATTGTAAATAATCATCTTTTGGTAATGCAACAAAACTCTACCAGTTTAAGAAGCATTTCAAAGCTTTGATCTTGTGGTGCAAACCAATTTACAATCAATAAAAGATGGAAGTTTCTTTCAATCTTTGCGTTGGAACAAATTGTTATGTGGTGATATTATTTAGAGTTGATTGTGAGTATTATGGTGTTATCTAAAAGGGATTCACAACTGATATTGTGTTCTTTGAGCTACTCATTATGTTTGAACCTAGTATTGTATGCTCAAGATATAAATAAATTATAGTCTTGAAGTTGTTTTTATTATCTTTGTGTATTTGATTAAGGTATAGTGTATGTTGGAGTCTTTGAGCTACACATTTATTTCATCTTTGTTCATGAATATTTATAAGAAATCATGAAAATTCTTTGAGCTTTTGTGAGCTTATTGATTACTAACTCTACTAGATTGTATTTGAAAGTTTCATTGTAAGGAAGGATCATCTATCATGATGAACTTGAGAATATGATGAAGCAACACCTATTGTGAAAGAATAGAGTATGGTGAAGGTAACATCCTATTGGTAGTGTAATATGAATAATCTTAATTAAGTGTTAGTTATTTTCAGTAGCAATAAACAGGGGAGCCTCCTCTTACAAAGAGGAGAGACTATGTCTCACACACTATGGTTGAAACTAATATTTTTCAATTGGTTGAATCAAGTCTTTTGCAAAATATTCACCCAACAATTTGATATACTAATCTACCTTCTCTTGAACATGGAAATTGCAAAAAGATCAACACAAGAAATCACAAGTCTTTAATGAATATTCTTATGGAAGGGATGAACACGAAACACAAAAACCACTAATTTTATGGGACCAAGTTAAGAGTCCTAAGGAGGCAAGGAGGTTGGTATTAGAAACATAATGATCCATAATAGAGCATTAGGTGTAAAATTAATTTAGATGATGTTTTAAGAACCATGGGCTCTATGGAGTAAAATATTGTACCACAAGTATTTGGATGATGAATCTCCTGAAAGAATATTAACTATCGTGAATCCTCCTGTAGATTCGTCAATCTAGAACTTTATGATGAAATGTCAAAATATCATAACTAAAAATATCTCATGGAAAATAAGAAATGGAAGGAAGGTAGCCTTTTGATTGGATTCATGGAATGGGTATAATTCACTACAAGACTTTCCTGGATGGGTAAGGGTGTAAGAAATTGATGAAGTATAACTGATTGAATGTTTGAAGATGATAAGTTGATGATCACCGAGCTGCAAAAGTGAATGCAAGACATTAAATAGTTAATGTAGTGTATTGTCATTGATGTCAACTTGATATTATTTAATTGTTCATACACATATTGTCATAAACTTGAAGATCTGAAGAGACAAAGTTTATGTGGTCGATAAAACATAAAAAGTCTGTATACACCGAGTGACACTGAACACCGATGGACAGTGAACACCGAGGAGTTCACAGTGTATACGCAGCATTGCAGTAACCGAGCAAATGTTACCGAGCATAACTGAAGTTGTTACCAAGCATAAATAGAGTTGATGAGCGATCAGAATTGAAGTTAAAGAATGACAAAATTACTTAGTTGGCAGAGCTATATTTAGGGATTGACTGAATGATTACTTTATTTTCAACGATCAGTTAAACTAAAAAAAGGAAAGAGATTTAAAGCACATTTTATTCACAATTATCAAGGAGAGATTTGCAGAATAAAACTAAAGCAGAGCTTTACATGATAAAGCAAGCATGGTGAGTTTTATGAATCAAGAAGTGATCTACGACAAAAACAAGGAGACTGAGCGGCTAATCATGTCTATATAAAGAGACAAGGAATTCATTAGCAAGAGAGGAATGTTGAGTATATTCTGGTGAAGATAGAATTCTTCATACAGATATGATCATACAAGCAGAAGAACAGAGCCAAGGAATTATGTAGACACCGAGCAACAAAGGACAGAGCATTCACTGAGCAGAAGAAAGAAAGAGAGCAAAGGAATTGAAGAGCATATTGATCAGAGAGGTATTATTGGACTAACAATAGATCTAAAAATTTGCAAGTTAAAGTTGTATTGTGAACAGATCATTTACTGTATCAGTTTAATCATTGATTCAGAAAATCTCTTAACCAAGTGGGATTTAACAGTCCTTATTGTATTGAGATACTCAAGAGTATCAAAAGGTTTTCTCGTTGACAGCATAGTGAGTGCTAGGTCAAAAGATAAACTGATGGTTTTAAATCCTCTAACAAGGTCGCACTTAACAGTGTGTATTGTAACCTTTAACAGGGTTGGCTCTTCATCGAGCTCACTTCAGAAGAGTGAAAATATTTTGGGAAACTGATCCCAAGAAATTTTTCCCATATTGGGTTTCCACGTTAAAATCTATGTGTCAAATGTGTATTCATTTTATTGCATTGATATTTTAGTTTACAGATTATTGAAACTGGATTGGTCGGTTAACTCTAATTTATTTGTTGCTACTCGGTAAAAGCTAGAAAAGATAAACAATATATCTTACCGAGCAGTTTATATTTGTTAGAGTCATTTATGGAATACATCTTGATGATTGGGGACTATAAGATAACTAGAGGATATTATATTTGAGATATAATTTTTGGGTTGGATCTTTTGGAATTATTTTTAAGGCCTCTGATTAACCCCACCCTCAGTTATTATGACAATTGGTATCAGAGCTTTGGTGCTTGGAAGAAAAGTTTAAAGGGACTTAAGCTAAAGATCACAAGATGATTAAAATGGATGTGCCTAAGTTGAACAAAGATAAATCTGCATCATGGAAAAGTGGGATAAGACTTCATCTATCAGGTATTGTAAATGATGTCACACAACACTTGGATACTGAATATGTTGCACCTACTGGACCTCTGATTATTGATCAATTAAGAGAGAAACATGAACACAATTCTATTATGATAGAACATGTTTCCTCACTAACCAATGTTGAATTTGAGGATGTGAAATCATACACCTCTACAAAGAAAATGTGGGACAAACTCAAGCTAATATATGGAGGAGATGTAAATGTGCTCAAAGCTAAAGCTAAAAACCTAAGAGGAAAGTTTGATGACCTAAGAATGAAAGGAGAGAAAATCACTCAGTACAGTGACAAAATCAAAGAATTTGTTAATGTTATCCGTGGAGTAGGAGGAGTACTTGAGGAAGAAACAGGTGTAAGTATAATTCTAAGAACCTTATAGCATGTTTATGCTATTTGAGTATCCGCAATTCAAAAAATGAGAGCAGTAGCTAGTAACAATGTTACTCTTGATAGTTTGATTGGTAGACTTATTTCATTTGAGATGAACAACTATGACAATAGTTTCTTACCTACTATTGAGTTTGCATTCAAGTCTTCTCTGAAAATAAGCAAATCTAGTAACAAACACACTATGAGAAATGATAGTGACAATGATAGTGATGAACAAGAACTTGATGAACTTGAAGCACTAATGGCTAGGAGATTACATTGAGGTAAAGGAAGATATAAAGGTAAATTATTGTTGGTCTGTTTTAACTGTAAATAAATTTGATACTTTGTTGCTAGATGCCCTAACAAGAGAAAGGATGAAAGAAACAATGACAAATCTTATGAAAAGAAGTGATGACCGAGACTACATAAGCAACTGACACTCTAACAAAAGAGATAACCGAGATTACAAGGATAAAGGCGAGAAGGCTTGTTACCTAGTTGAGAACAAAGCTAAAAATTCTGGTACTGATTCTGATGAAGATGTTGAGGTAGTATTTGTTTCTATAAAGGATGATTTAGACAAAGAATAAAGGTATGCTGAAACATCACTCATATCTAAAGTTAACAAAAATGATGTATGGGTTATTGATAGTGGTTGTACTCATCACGTGACTAGAGATAAAGAAAAGTTTGAAAATTTTAAATATTATAATGGTGGATCAGTTAGGATGGGTAATGACTCACCTTGCCCAGTTGGAGGAAAAGGTACCATCATGTTGAATAATTTGATCATATGTGAAAATGCATATTGGGTGAAAGGACTTAACTATAATTTATTGAGTGTTTCACAACTAAACAACACAAGACACCGAGTTGCATTTGAGAACAAAAAGGCAATGATCTATAATTAAAAAGGAAAGTTGATCAGTACTGGTGAACAAACAAAAGGTAATCCATTTTATCTTGATGATATTGAGACCACTTGTTTATTGGCTAGAAATGAAAATGTTTGGTTGTGGCATAAAAGGTTATTGTTAGAGTAATCACTTATTAATTAAATCATGTTGATTTAATTAGTTAAGTTGTTTTATTACTCTTTAGTGCTTAAACTTTCTCTTAGGTGCATTAATAATTAATTCTTTTATTAATTATTAATGTGAAAACCTAGCTTTTACCTTTTAGGGTTTTGTTCACCTTTTTAAGGTTGAACTTTGTAATTATTGTTCATTAATTCAGATTATAATTTCACTTTCACATTTTGAGTAACTTTTGAGTTCTTCATCTTTTTCCTTCTTTATGCTTTCTTCCTGTAACAGGTATTTTGCATGCAGTTGTTCTTGGGTGTAATCAGATCAGTATTTCTCAGATCCTTCATGGTATCAGAGCCCCTCTGCTGCTGCCTGTTCTGGAGTGTCTAAAGCATTTTTTTGAAGGAGAAAATCTCAGCTTTCTCGAGGTTTTTGTCTTCAATCTGTGGGTGACATTTTTTGGAGCATTTTCGGCCCAAACGAACCTCACCATTGCGTCCAGAAGGCCCGGAAAAGTAAAATTTCATATAAAGTTTGTCCATTTTGGACATAGTTGAAATTTGGGCCTTATTTTTGCATTCAAAGCTCTTGGCACATTTTTCAAGGCCAAAATCTGCCTCGATTTCTGTGCCATCTCAATTTCTCTAGTCTCAATTTCTGTGCCACCTTATTTTCTATGTCACCTCGATTTCTGTGTCATCTTGATTTTCGTGCATGGAGGAGAGAGAAAATGACTACCATTTTTTTTAATATTTAAAAAAATATATATAAAGTTTTTTTAATGTTTTTTTCTTTAATAAAAAAAAAACATGTTTCTTTGTGTGTGTTTTTATATATAAAAATATATACATTTTTTTAAATTATTTTTTTTCAAAAAAATAATTGTTGTTTTTTTAATTTTTTTTTTTCAAAAAAACAATTGCTATTTTTTTTAATTGTTTTTTTTTTTCATAAAAAAATAATTGTTGTTTTTTATTATTTTTTTCATTAAAAAAATGATATTTTTTTTCTACCAAATTTGGTGGGAATTTTGGAGGCAGTCCAGATTTGGAGGGTTTCACCAGTTTAGCCGGGCTTCGCCATTTTTGGCTGAGGTTTCTTCTGATTCATTTGGTTTTTGACCTACTGGTGGTGTTTTGCTCATAACTTGAGCAAACGGAGGCATTTTTTACCAAACAAGATATTGACGGAAAGCTGGTTCCAAGACCTTTCTGATTTTTCTAGTTTGGTTATCAAATTTTGTTGTCTTGCAGGATTTTTTTCCAGTCAAAGTTAGTGTTCCATTTTGCACTCTAGTCACTATATCTCGCTTCTCCAAACTCTTTTTTTTTACTTCCACATGGTGTCGGAAAGATGCTTCCGTCCTCTTTCTTATTCTATGGGTCTCACACCCATTTTCTGCTCCTTATATCTATGTATTCAGTCTTTTGCTTTATGACATTCTGGTGGATATCTTGGATGTTTCAGGTCCTGAGATCGTTTCCTTTTTCTGAACATTGTATACATTCTTTTTCTGTAGCTTTTTTGCAAACACACTGAGATAAAGTGCCATCTGATGCATGCTTGAGATTCTATTGTACTCACACTACATTATAAAGTGTCATGGGGGGTTTTTGATGTTTGCTTTATTTGTCATCTACTTTTGTCAAGTGAGTGTCCCTTCCATGACATTAGCCTCATGTGTGTCAGTGACTGATCATCCTCGACATATACTTTATTTGTGCTTTTACATTTTTCATCATGCATTGTTTCTTAGCAATCTATTTCAGTTTACCTATCATACCTCTCTCTGCTCTGCATTATGGGGGGTATCACCTGTTGGTTCTAATGCTTCCCTGGTTCGATGGAGTGATCTATGTATTCAGTATTTGTTCCTATGTACTAGGCGGATGCAGTGGCTGGGTACCTATGCATTTCGGTGAGATGGATCATTTACCATATGGACACTCTTCTTTCATTCCTGTTTGGAGGCATTCTTCCATCTTCGATTGATCAACTCTTCAAGCTTTATTTACAGTCTTCTCTACCTGATCATGTTATATTACAGTGGACGTTCTAGCAGTTACTTTTTGACAGTGTTTGCATCTTCTTGCTTCAGAGGTGTTCTACATGTTCCTATTTTCTGGGACATTCTCTAGTTTGGAGGCTTCTTCAGTCCTTCTCTAGGCTTCATCTCTTTTTGGAGTAGGGTTTTTCCCATGTGGTTTTCTCTATTTCTCCTCTTTACAAAGATTTTTTTGTACTTGGGTACCTGATCAGGCCTTGTTGCCGGGACTCATCTTTCCTGCTTTCATAGTTGTGCTAGGTTAGCTTACCTCCTGAGCTTCACTTAAGGGGGGGTGTTAGAGTAATCACTTATTAATTAAATCACATTGATTTAATTAGTTAAGTTGTTTTATTACTCTTTAGTGCTTAAGCTTTCTCTTAGGTGCATTAATAATTAATTATTTTATTAATTATTAATGTGCAAACCTAGCTTTTACCTTTTAGGGTTTTGTT
>MU225967.1:2773512-2784680 GCA_018584345.1 Thuja plicata | reverse complement strand
CCACCCACTTGAGAAAGTCAAGGAATCTCAAGATTCCTTTCTCAAGCCATCCTCTTACACCCTTCCCATGCTTCTTTAAGGCTTTCATTAATGCCTCATTAATGAAGATTCCTTAAGCCCATGTCTCTCCCATGCCTATTGAATGTCTTTGGCATTTATTTCTTCTTACACCACCATTAATGAGTTCCTCAACTCATTAATGCACCTTGTCCCCCCTCTCTCTCCTCATTCTTCTATAAATAGAAGACATTTTTGAGAGAAAATAAGTCTTCATCTCATATTAGAAAATACATTGTTATGTTGTTAAGATTTATATAGCTTTATTTTCATCTCATAGTTTCATTACCATGCATTGTTATAATGTCCATTTTTAGAACTAGAATGCATTACTCATTGATTAAATAGCTTGTTTTAATTCAAATCTTTCATGCTAAGTCATATATGTCACTGATAGTAGCATAATCTGAGGGCTATTATGTTATTAATCACACTCTTCTTAGTTAGAAAGCAATAGGTCGACATTAGTTGGTTTTATATGCTCATATAACCCCTTTTTAGCCAATGCAATGATCTATTGAAGTGTTGTGTCTTTCTTAAATAGGTACAAAAATCACACACACATTTTTGGCGCCCACCGTGGGGCACGAATTCCAACTTGGCCTCATTTTGAATCAATTTTTCACTAATTTGTATACACAGGATCATGTTACAGAGTCATTTATGGTCATTCTGGATCGCATCCGGGTTACACCCTCGAACCGCAGAAAACAAGGCTCGCATCCGGGATTTCCCGGATAGTTTTTGGTTTAGGATCGCATCTGGTTTCTGTGTCATTTGTTGTATTTATGGATCACATCTGGAATTTTTTTTTGAGAACTTCCTAGTCTAACCACTAACATTTGCATGTTTGATTTATTTGGTCTCTTCACAGCTTAACCAGTGCTTGCAGGTTGCATCAAAGGATATTCTTGGAAGTTGAATGAAAGATACTAACTTGTGGTTTTTCAGGTTGCCCAACCCCCATCTTGACCTCTATTTACTTACGCTTTAAAAACTAAGGAATATTTTCCAATCTATCACTAAATTGACTAGAGGACTACACTCTTTTCCTTTTAAAGAAAATTAGAAACTCACACATCAGTTTATGGGTTGAAAGGAATTTGGAGTTAACTGAACAAGTAATCACATCGTATAATTCTTTTGGATCGGTAATTGAACAAACACAAATCATTTAAATATTGTGGGATAAATGAACAACTACATCACATAACTTCTTTTGGGACACAAAAATTGAACAAGCAAACTCATTAAATATTGTGGTTAAATGAACAAAGGCAAACTTTACTTTCAAACATCCTATTTTCATTAAATAGGAACATCTTAAATCAAGCACAACATTTCTTGAGGGAATGAACTATTTGATTGATTTTGTTTTAGGAGAAAATGGCTTAGATTAGGAGAGTATGCTCTTCTTCTTCGGAAGAATCAGAAATCTAGACATCCAAAGCTCGCCAATCCTTTGTATGCATATTTAATAGTAGAGGGCCTACTGGTTGAGGAAAAATCTCCCAGGAACGACCCAAGTGAGGATAGGTTTTACACCAACCCTTCCAACTCACTATAAATAATTGCTTCCTCGTAGGCCAAAGCCTCGGAAGACGGAGCCAATTTTGTTCATGGAATTTTGACATCATTCCTTGAACATGCTTGGGTATATGTAGAGTGGAGCCGCTTGAATCTTGATTGGGAGACTACATGTATTCAAGTACTCATAGGGCTATACGCCTCAATTTTGCCTTGTGCAATTCTATGGGGGACAGTTTCGAATGGATTGCCCAATAGTAGACAACACTTGAACTGAAAGAATTCCTTATTCATCCCTAGAAGGGTGATAATCTTTGTGCAAGGCAAAAATTAATTGCCCCAAGACACTCATCATATCGTGCCCTCACTTGCATTTGGAGTTAGTTAATACAACATCATGACTGGAGCCATTGCATGCTTGGTGATGGTTGTATTCTGATTAGCATTTGAGTGTGTACCTAAGTCAACAAGCAAGAATTTTCATCCTCCGCCTAGAAAATAGGGCAAAAAGTGTGTATGTTCCTTTAACAATGCAACATTTGCTTGATATGTCTAAAAACTCACTAAAAATATAAACTCCTTCAAACAAACAAACAATATTCAAACCTTTAGACACATGTGTTTTTCACTTACCAACGGGTCTCAAAAATCAAACTACAATCAGACAAACTTCACGCACTTCTAAAACAAACTTTTCAAAACTAATCAAAACTGAAAGAGGCATCAAAAAATCGCATCCTGTATGTCTTGTATCGCATCTGGTATCCTGGCTTGCATTTGGTCAGCACGAAGTTGCATCTAGGGTTCAGGCTCACATCTGATGTCATCAGAAGCTCACATTTGGGAGCTCGCATCTAGGACAGTGGGAACTTGCAAGATAATTTCTTAAAAAGTCTCAGTTGATTTGGATACCTTTTTGGCTCTTTAGTCTGTCCTTGTTGTCTTTTCTGGTATCCCTGTCATTATTTCAAAACACTTTTTCAGACATCCACCTTGCATGTCCTGTCAGTTTCTTGTAATCTGTCTCAATACGTGTGGTCTATCTGCTTCTTACAAACACTTAGTTCCCAACTCACTATCAGGGCATTCTAGCCCTTTGATGCTAGAATCATTACTCCCACCCAAACCTCAAATGATACTTCCACCTAGACACACTCACTTGGACGATTTGAGACCCTACCTGATACTCTTGGGAAATGTTGATGAAAGTTGAGACACAACTTCATGTTAACACAAGATGCAATAAGTACACGTCTAAAGGATCGAAAGTACCTCCTAAAACACCACACTTTCAAAGAGAAATATCTCATAGTTCCCTACTCAATCTAGACTCCCACAAATGGATAGCGACACTCGTAGATGGAGTGAGGCTTTTGAGGAATATAACAATGGCAAACACCAAAAGCTCGAAGATATGGATGAGGAAGAAGAACCCACGTTTGACTGTCATTTATTTGAAACTGGCAGTGAGAACAAAATCACTAAAGAAGAATATGAAAAACTCAAACAAAGCAAGAGGTTCCATAAAATAATGGAAAAGATGATTGAAGAGGATAAAGAAAAATACTTCCTCCATATAGCATCCACAGGTGTCAAATTACCTAAAGATTACGATGTGGAACAACTCAAAGAAAAGGAAATACCGACTCCTATATCTATTCTTGCCAAATAGCTAACATTGATGCAATTAGAGCTTACAAATATCAAACAAGAGAAGGCTAAACTGAAATCACCATACTCTTTGGACTCCATTTGTCCATTCCCCTTTGATAAGAGTATTACTATGGTCCCATTTCCTCCTAATACGACAAGACCAAAGTATGACAAGTACACAAGAGAAACTGGTCCACACAATCATGTGAGGGAATTCTGTGCTTTGTGCATAGAATACATGCACGAACCTACATACCTCATGCAACTATGGGAAAAGGATGGTCATGGACTTCAAAACCTCAGAGAACATTTACTCCTTTGGGAGAACCTCTCGAGACCATTTTGAAGACTCTATTGGATAAAAAACTTCTCACAATTCCTAATTCCAAACCATGGGAGCCAGCAGTTAAACCAAGATGGTGGGATGATAATACCTATTATGTCTTCCACAAGAACAAGGGACATAAAACTAATAATTGCCTTAAACTTAAACATGTCATTCAAGACCTCATTGAAGGCGGTAAGATCAAAGTGGACGGACACGCTACCAATGAGGATCATACAACATTCAATAAACCATTTCCTAATTACGAAAAAGGAGAAACATCTAAAGGGAAAGGTAATGAAGTCAACTACACCAATTCCAATAATGACAATGTGATCAATATGCTAGACGTTAAAACAAAATCAATTAATATGGTCACAATCAAAGGTGTTTCATTCCACTCAAATGTCGTAACACGGAGCCAAGCGTAGGTCATGATCAAAGGACCCCCAAAACCAGCATCAATGTCCAAGGTTCCCACCATTACTATCCCCAAACCTACAGCAAAACATGTGGTTACTATTCCTGGAGCAAAGTATGACTTGGTAGATCAATTGCAACAAACCCCTGCCAAAATTTCCATTTTTGAGTTGCTCAAAACATCCACAGTACATAGGGAAATCCTAGAACAAGCTCTACATGTTGCTAATGTCCCAAAGGATATTGATATAGAAAAATTCCAAGCGATGGTCAATCACATGTCAGCGCCACATTACCTCTCCTTTTCTGAAGAGGATGATAAATCATTAACACATCCACATAATCAACCCCTCCATATCGAAGTCCTCATTCATAAATCTTGTGTTAGACGCGTGTTGTTAGATGGAGGTGCAGGATTAAATATTTGTACCCTTGATCTAATCAAGAGACTAGGTCTCTTAGAACAGACAATTGAATCTAGAAGCAAAATAACTATCAAAGCTTATGATGAGGAAGAAAGATCTTCTAAAGGTCTTATTGTTCTACCTATCAAAGTCGGACCAATTGAGAGGAACGTCATATGTCAATTTTTGGATCTACCCTTGGCCTACAATATCCTGTTGGGGATACCATGGATTCACAAAATGCAAGCTATGCCATCCACTTACCACCAGTGCATAAATTTCCCACATAATGGGGTGGAAGTGACGATTCCTGCAGATGCTAACTATACTTGTAATAATATCAAAGCAGGTAGTATGATCCTGCATAAAAAAGAGGCTATGGATGCGATTTCCCCTGAAACTACCAAGGACATGGTTATGAAGAGTTTTGGAAAAACCTTAAAACTTGAAGAAACAGGTATGGGAGAATACAAGCTGGACCTGACTCCATCACTGATAGAACTTCCAGTGTCACCAAGATCCAATGGAAAACCTTCCTCGACATTCACACCTACTGCATCCAAGGAGCCAGAAGTACACAAAGCAACTGGCATGATAAAGGCATCCACATCATCTTTAGATAACACAGAAGAATAGGCAGTCTTGGACTGGCTTTACAAAGGAGAACCGATGG
The DNA here is from genome assembly GCA_018584345.1 of Thuja plicata. Classification (NCBI taxonomy): domain Eukaryota; kingdom Viridiplantae; phylum Streptophyta; class Pinopsida; order Cupressales; family Cupressaceae; genus Thuja; species Thuja plicata. The sequence goes on along the minus strand of MU225967.1, from coordinate 2,779,621 downwards.
AAGCTGAGGTCAAACATGTAGAGATATCCCTTGAATAGTATGGAAAGGGATATGATTTCCTGAAATAGATGGGATACAAAGGAAAGGGACCTCTAAATGACACAAGACAGGGGCTTATTGAGCCTATACTCATGGAGTTCCAAAATACTAGAGACAAAATAGGACTGGGTTTCAATACTAAAACCGATAAACCTGCTTCAAAAGACAGTCCAACCTCAGACAAAGGGAGTGATGAAACAGATGAACTAGATTAGTGGTCCTATGAAATATTATTACATGTTGGCAGAGAGGATCCCAAGTACCAAGGAAAACACTATCTACCCAGCTTTGAGGTACCACAAGATCTTCACACCCCTTTGTTAGCACAACCTCCCATTCAAGAGGTGGGTGAGACAATAGCGGCTGGTCCAGAGATATCGTTGATAGCAACAGTTACTCAAGACACACCCCAACAATAGGATTTACATCCTAACTAGGGGAAATTGGTCATAGTTTCACATATCCTTGATCTACCCAACTTTGATCCACAGGTAGCTAACCGGGTACATCAAATAACTATTGTTGAATACTTAAACAGATCCAATGATGAGGTCACCAACTCTCATGATTATGAATGGGATGAGCTATCTGTCGCCACTAAAGACATTGGAATAAATACAATTCACATGTTTGTGGTACCCTAAGCTCCTCGTAAACAACCTAACACTGCTCCCAATGACACTGATAATCTTGAAGCAGAAGAAGAGTTCCTTCCCCCAAACATTGATGAAGAAACTGGTGATTACATAAGTCTAGAAGAATTTTAGAGGCTACAAGCAAGAAGCCTCCTTTTACAGAGAGATGATGATGAGAGTTCTACTGACGAGTCACTAGAGTTGGGTCTACATATGACTAACGATGACCCTTTTTATAATGATCTCACTCTTATTGATCTAAACATTGAAAAAATTAACTTAACAGAACATGTCATGTCGGTTAATGGTCTTAATGCTAACGTGATGCTATCCTTCACAGAGTCTGGCTCCCTATCATTGATACTTCCAGACCTAATTGATTGGACTAAAATAGATCCTACGCCTATCCTCAAATTTCCCAATGACTATAACCTAGCTTGCTATCTCAATGCTTGTGAACCTTACCCTTCTTCCACCAATGTAAGGAGCGAGAACATGTCACAGGAGGATATCAGGTTTCTCAATCAAAAACTGAAAAATAAAAAGAAAAAGAGGACTGATTGCGAAAACCACTTTGTGGCAATATCAAATCCTAAAATAGTAAAAAGAAAAGACGTATCCAATGGTGAAAACCTCTCACAGGCACCAAAGGATGGGATTCTTGATATCCTCCCTGAACACTTTTAGGAAAGGTCTTCAGTACTGATTGAACGAACACAGCCAGTAAATTTAGGCACCATTGAAAATCCTCAAATAGTCCACCTTGCACAATATTTATCTGAAGAAGAGAAGACATAGTTCACAGAATTCTTGAAAGAGAAGAAGATCAACTTTGCATGGTCTTATATTGATATGCCAGGGCTGGATCCTAATCTAATCATGCGCCACTTATCTATAGCTCCTGGGATCAAGCCCGTGAAACAAAAACTTAGAAAGATGCATCCTCATGTTGCATTATTAGTAAAAGCAGAGCTAGATAAGTTGTTGAAATCCAAACTTAAACAAGGCATGTATGAAAGATGACTTCCCTCTACCTAACATTGACATAATCATAGACCTCACAGCAGGCTACCAGATGTATTCATTAATGGATGGATTCTCAGGCTATAATCAAATCAAAATTGCCCCTGAGGATTAAGAGAAAACTGCATTTACATGCGCATGGGGCACCTTTTGCTGGAATGTCATGCCATTTGGGTTAAAGAATGCTGGTGCAACATATCAAAGAGCCATGACAACTATATTTCATGACATGATGCACAAGAACACGTAGGACTACGTGGATGACACATTGGCTGAATCCAAAGAAAGGGGTACTCATATTACGGACTTAGGAAAGATATTGGATCGTATGGAATAGTTCCAACTCAGGCTCAACCTAAAGAATGTGTCTTTGGGGTCCAATCGGGGAATCTCCTAGGATTCATTGTTTCAGCAAAGGAAACTGAGGTAGACTCAACAAAAGTCAAGGCTATACTGGAGATGGCTCCTCCACGCAACATCAGTCAAATGTGAACACTACAAGGGAGACTCCAATCCATCAAGAGATTCACGTCCCAACTTGTAGATAAGGCACAACCCTTTACTAAATTACTATATAAAGGAGTTACCTTCAAATGGGATGAACACTATGAAGCAAACTTTAGGGAATTGAAAGGATACCTGGCTACTCCTCCTATTCTTATGGCACCTATTCATGGAAAGCCCTCACTCCTGTACATTTCAGGTACAACTACATCCTTAGGAGTATTGATAGCACAAGAAGATGTAACAAAGAAAGAAAGAGTCATCTACTATATTAGTAGAACACTAGTCTCCTATGAGCTCAATTACAACATTATTGAGAAAGCATGCTTAGCAGTTGTCTTCGCATCACAAAAATTGAGACACTACATGCTGTCACATACAATAAAGCTCATTGCTAATATAGATCCTTTAAAATATCTCTTAAGAAGAACAACATTAACAGGGCTTCTAGCTAAATGGGTCCTGATTCTAAGTGAGTTTGACATTGAATACGTAGAAAGGAGAGCTATTAAAGGACAGGTCCTTGTAGATTAATTGGCTAATTCACCACTCCAAGATGATGAACCTTTAACAATTGAATTCCCTGATGAAATAATCATGCATCTAACTAAATATCCATGGAAGATGTACTTTGATGGTTTATTCACTCAACAAGGCTCTAGAGCAGGGGTCCTATTCATAACTCCTCAAGGTTACAAGATTCCAAAATCTTACAAATTGATGTATCCATGCACCAACAATATTTCAGAATATGAAGCATTGGTAAACGATCTTAAGCTAGCTATGAAGTGGAAGATTATAGAGTTACACGTGTATGGTGACTCCCAACTAATTATCAATCAGGTCAAGGGGGAGTATCAAAAAAAAAATGAGAAGTTGATGCCCTACAGGCAACTGGTTGATGACCTGAAGAAGTACTTTGTCTTTGTCACCTTCCAGCAGATACCAAGATCAGAGAATAAAGCTGTAGATGCTATGACCACATTGGCGTCCATGTTAGAACTGGAAGAACATCAATTCCTCTAACTTCTTGGTGGAAGAACTATCCTATCCTGCCTTTGATACCCCTGAATACCAAGTAATATGTGCTTTAAACACCCCAAACCAATCCCGGTATGCCAATATCATTGCCTATCTCACTGACCAAACCATTCCTGCTAATCTATCCAGAAATTAGAAGAGAGTCTTGATTAGGACAACATCGTGTTATGTCCTCATAACTAATAACTTATATCGATGAGGTCTTGACGGTACACTTATTAGGTGTCTAGAACTCAAAGAATTCGATCTCGCATTAAAAGAAGTCCATGAAGGTGTATGTGGATCACACTCGAACGACTTTTCATTGGCAAAGAAACTTCTCAGAGTAGGCTATTATTGGCCTACCATGGAAAAAGATGCTATTCAATTCTCGAAAGCATGTCATAAATGCCAGACACATGGGAATCTTATCCATGCTCCTGCCAGAGAACTTATACCTTTCATTACACATTGGCCATTTAAGCAATGGGCCTTTGACTTGGTTGGACAAATATATCCCAACTCTTCAAATGGACACAAGTTCATCATTACGGCCACTGAGTATTTCACAAAGTGGGTCAAGGCCATGCCGCTAATCAAAGCCACTGGAAAATAGGTAGCTATGTTCATTATGAACTACATTATTTGTAGATATGGTATACCCTCTTTGATTGTAACCGACAATGGGGGCCAATTTAAAAATCAAGACATTGATGACCTTTGTGAACAGTATATCACTCAACATTGCTCCTCAATCTATTACCCTCAAGGTAATGGACAAGCTGAGGCATCCAATAAAAATATTATGAAAATCCTACACCGAACTGTAAGTAAGTCTGGTAGAGGCTGACATCTACAACTAAATCCAGCACTACGGGCCTATAGAACAAGCATCAGAACACCAACTGGAGCCATGCCATTTGCTTTAGTCTATTGCGCTGAAGCAGTACTACCTATTGAGGTTGAAATCCCATCTTTGTGGATATCTTTACAAGGCCTTGTTACTGATGAGCAATACCGCATTGATAGGGTGAATTCTTTGGACCTCCTAGATGAGCACATACAAGTGTTCGATCATCTAAATGTGTACCAAGCATGTATGTCCAAGGGGTACAATAAGAAGGTCAAACCACACAAATTTGAAGTGGGAGATATTGTCTTAAAAGAGAATCCTAAGAACCAACCTAATAGAGAGCAGAAAGGAAAGTTTGAACCTAACAGGCTAGGACCTTATGTTATCATTGCTACTTTTAGGACTGGAGCTTATCAACTAGCTACACCTGAGGGAGATGTTCTTCCAAATCCTGTCAACACTCTACATTTGAAGCGGTTCTACGCTTGATGTTCGGCTAGAAGAGCCTATACAACAAAAAGTTTTTAGAAAATACCAAAAACATTCAGAAAATTGATCCTGAAGGAAATCCAAAAATAGTGGGAAAAGTCCTAAAGAAAGGGTACCCTTGGTGAAAACCTAGCAAACAGGCGCCTTGATACTACAAAAACATTCAAAAAAGAAAAAATAGCAAAAAAAATGAAAAAAATAAAAGTGCCTTGATGAGCACCTGGTAAAACAGACATCTTGGTAGCAAAAAGAAAAGAAATGGATCTTGCCAAGTGGTGAAAACCTGGCAATCAAGTGTCACTTGTGTTCTGCACTCCATCTATCAAAGCATCACTAATACTGGGCCTTCATAATTACACGTGCTAAAATGCTGACCTTGTTTCCTTACGACTATCTTATCCTTGCTTGGGATTTGTCTATCTTTTATGTCTTAGGAATCAAGTCATTTTTGCACTAGGGGCATCTTTGCCAGTCTGATAGGTTGCGTTTGCTAGTTTGTCATAGATGGTTTGTCTTGAGATATGATACTCTTGGATACTTTCACTACCACGATCACGTTCACAAAACAAGGATGACACAAACATGGCACTAACAGTGTTCCTAACACCTACTTTGGATTGCGGACAGGAACAATGATGAACACAGACATTGGAAACATATTGCTTAAAATCTAACTTTTTGGTTGATGAATCTCTACTGCGCTTGAAAAATGAATCAATAGTATTTCTCAATACTACCTTAAACACAATTTGATCTTGGTTTTATTATGAATCTTTTATGTACCCATGATATTTTCACTGGGGGCATCTAAGTAGTTATAAATTTTATTTGATTGATTCACAATTGATAGTGGTTATGTCTTCTGAGTTACTCCACGATGCCTGCGCAAAGACAAAGAGTCGCAAGGATAGGGGACATAACATTTTCTTGGTTTTCTACGTATGGTGGTTGTTCCAAATGAACCTATAAATTTCACCTAGCTTGGATGTTTATGGTAAGAGCTGTCACTATGGGTGGATAGCCGCATATATCTTGATCTTTGTTATGTGTAAATTACGGTGAGTTTAAAACAATTTCCTTGTCTATTTTCTGATTCAAATTCTCACTAAGGTATACGAAGCATAATGGACCCAAGGATATGAATTTTCAAGGTCATTGCGGGTCCAATATCTTGCCTTACGCAGATTCTGATATAATAAAAGGAAGGTGACTATTTTGTTATCATAGCTTCTATGCCTTGATACCTAAAGTCTATTTTCGACATTCCAATAAAATATAGTATTCATACTTTCATAATATCAATGGGTATTAGTGATGGTTGTACTATTAGGTGGTATCCATTCTAAAAAGCACCTAATGATGATAAAAATGTTGCAAAATTTGATCAGTGACAAGTCCTAAGAGTCTGCATATAGCTGCATTTAGAGATTGCATGATTCATTTTCAAAATAACAGCATGTAACAAAGGAAATTTATGCTCAAACAATGATTTATATCTTCTTCTAAAAAACCAAGTTAATTACATCCATATATATATATATATATA
>MU225967.1:2750087-2773462 GCA_018584345.1 Thuja plicata | reverse complement strand
TATATATATATATATATATATCGTTGCATATCCATAGCATACATTTTGCATTGCATAACAAGAAACAACAAGAAAATACAAAAACAAAGAATCCATGTATTGCGTTTTTACTTTTACATCCTAAAGTGCATCCATACATTCTACATTGCATATAAAAAGCTCAAAAACATACATTTGCATATTCACATAAAATCATTTGAAACATATTTATATCAGTAATAACTCAACACATGCATAAAATAATGTCATCATCTACATCTAACTCATCAAGAGACCAAGATATCATCACATGTGCAAAAAAAAACTCTATCAAAGCAAGGAGATAATCATAAGACATATCAGGATCAGAAGCTGCATATATGTGTGTCTGAACATAGTACAAATAAAAAAAATATGGCATAAAGAGTATCAACATATCAAGGAGTCAGAATGAATCAGATATATATATGTGTGTATGTATTATATACAAAAAGAGGATCTCAACAGGATCCAGATATACTATATAAACTTAGATATACAAAATGAGACAGGCTATCTCAGCTCTGCTTTCCCCCTCTCCTTGATATGGAGGAGGAGGAGGAGGCATTGCCACCTCAGATTGCTGGGCCAACCGTGAAAATGACACCACTCTTTGCCCCTCTAGCACTTCCACATGATAAAGAGCATAGTAGTATGTAGCCCTCTGACCCTGATGAGTGGTTGTACGGGCCTGTATGTCTCTCTTTGCTCAGAGTCTCTCCATTTGCCTGTCCATATCTACAAGCAAGGCATCTAATATGGCAAGTCTAGACTCTGTAGCTATGGCTCTTGCCTCTAGAGCTGTGATCTGTGCCCTCAACTACTCTCTCTCCTGCTCACACTGTGAAAGAGCGTCACCATCCCTGCTAGATCCCCTGCCTGAATCCTATTCAAATGACCTATCCTGTGATCTATCTTGTCCTCTGTCAGGCTATCTCTACTGCTACTACCTCTACCTCTGCTGCTCTCATATCAATAATGGCCCTGGATCTATCCTAGGAGCAACAAATCTAAAACGGGTGCGCCGACCCTCTCTGCTCCCACTGGCACCCTCTACGTGACCACCCATAGCACCACCACCCCTATCATCTCCGCTATCATCACCATCATCTAGAGGAGGTCATCTCCCATCTCTCCCTCCATCTCGACCTCCATCCCTCCCTCCATGTCGGCCTATGCCCCTATCTCTCTGTACTCCTCCCCTCCCTCTGGCAGGAAGCTTAACCAGATCATAATCAATTGACTCCTCGATGCGAGGAATGGGCTCCTTCAGCACTGTAAAATGTGAAAATGGATATTGAAGCATCTTTGCGGCATACCCATCAGAAACACCTGCAACTGCAACATCAAGCCAAAGGTCCCAGTCTACTCCAACCATGTCACGAATCTCCTGATGGGAAGTCTTATAACTCAGCTGGGAACCCCACAATGGCGCCTCATCTCGGATCCAAGCATAAATAGTGATGTCCTGAGTCATACCCTACCAACGACCATACTGTCTTAGCACTCTAGAGACCATGAACTGCTCTACAACGTATCTAGTCCTCCCAATGAGGTACCTGCTCTGAAATAAAAATGGCACCTACCGAGCATCTGAGGTCCACTCCTCACAGTCTAAATATGGTCGCCAAATAGCCTCAGTCATATCATCGAAGAGCCATCATCAGTACTCTACCTTACCCAGATGGGGCTGCTGAATAGGACCAACATACATCTATACATAGGCCTGCTCCGGTGCCTGCTATCTATCTACTATCGGCCGTGTAACAGGGATGTGCTCCCAGGCCCAGATCTAAAGAATCAATATACCTATAGTCATGCTCCGGGTATAATGATATACTATCTCATGAAGCTCTTGGTACATATGGGATAGAATATAATTTCCCCATGCAAATCTCTATCTCTGGGTAACCATCTTCTCTACCATGTCTACCCATCCGACCATAAAACCATGCTGACCTCTGTCTAGCATCAAGACACCACCTATCAACCCTACTAAGTATATAGATAATCGGTCATAATGGTCGACCATATAGTCCCATAAGAGGTATCTACGATCAATAGTGTCATCCTAAAAAATATCGACAAGCTGCTCCAATTGATACAGCTGATGTCGCCTCAAAGCGCACCTCATGACCAATAATCCAAACCTAAAGTATCTGCCATACATCCTTAGGAGTCACTGTAATCTCCCCAATCAGCAGATGGAAGGTGTTGTGTTCTTAGTGCCATCTCTCGGTAAGAGTAGTCAACAACCCTCAGTTTACCCCTATATCAGGTAAACCTATCAGCGATCGTAATCCACAACAGATAACTGTCGCCCGCTCATCATTCGAGAGCAGTCCAGATAAGGCCAGCACTCGACCTGGATATGTGCCTCTAAAAGTGACTACCTCAAAATATGCCTATTTTTGACACATACAAAGATAAAATCAGTATTCTATCTACAACAAAGATGCAGAAACCTGCTTAGCTAAGTGATTCAAGGCCTGCGATACGCAAATAGGTCCAAAAATGAATAAATTCCTAAGTCTGCAAACAAGATGCGATCCTGAACAGACAGGGTGTGATCACTTTTACCAGATGTGATCCTATAAATACAAGATATGACAGAGTATATTGGGTGTGATCCCCGACATACGGGATGTGACCTTAAATGTTGGGTACGATTGTAAAAGGATAGGGTATGAAACATAGCCAAAATTAAATTCAAAACAAGAAAAAAACCAGACAACTGGATGTGATCTAGAGTATCCTAGATGCGATGCCAAAATCTGGAAGAATAGGACACGATCCAAGAAATATCAGATGCGACGCGGGTTTGACAGGGTGCGATCTGGAATCCTGGATGTGACCCAAAATTGAAATGGTCGTAAAAGCTACAAAAATGCATGAAATTCAAAATTGCAAAATTCACGTGGTAGTTTTACGAGCACTTATCAGAGGTGGGTAGTCAACCGGGCGCTGATATCGATGGCTCATCTTGAAATGATGCTTCCTCATAGGGACCACCATCTTCTCTACAGAGTTCTCAGAATTACTATGGGTAAAAGTGAAAATGAATAGTAAAATGATAATTTTTGAGGCTTATATTGGTCTTTTGAGCTATTTAGAAGTTCTGAAACTTCTCCCAGGCAATTGAAACTCCATTTTTGTTCTCCTTTTGATCAATCGGGAACCAAATCAAAGGTGCCTAAGGTGTTTTACGCATCACAGTACCATTTTTGTGACAATTCTAAAAAATATTAGATTTGCATCATTTGTTCCAAGAATCTGTCAAAACGCACATATTATCATAAATGTTGGTCTAACATCATTTTATCAAATCTCACCACTCACATTTTCACGTAATTAACTTGGTACTCGTGTGTTTATTTTTAAATACACCATCTTTTTCCACTTCTACTCTATTCTTTCTTGCCCTAACCGCTTCCTGCAAGTGAAACGTTCTTTCAGTCAGAGGGATTTTATTCTTTTCCTTCGATTTTGTTCTCGAGGGGGCATGATCACACTATCATCAATTAAATTTTTGCTCAAAACAACATTAAAATGACTTTGTTATCAAACAAACTAGGGGCATAACAGTTTCCTTGACTAAGTCAGAACTATTGGATAGAAAGCTTTGGTTCTCATAAGTTGGATATCTTGTGTTTCCTCATTTTAAAAGATTCTTATTAAGCTCCTGGCAGCTTCTTATTGAATTTTGGACAACAACCAAGTTCAGAATCAGTATTATCAATCTTTGTACGACAACCAAGTTCAAAGTCAATTCTATCAGTTTGGTTCGATGAAGTGCGAGACTGATCTCATCAATATTTTGTTCGACAACCAAGAACAAAATTCTCAATCTTTTTGAAGTCAAAATCAAAAAAAAATTCTTTCAATCAATGCGTTGCTCGCACATCTATTCAAAGAGGGGAAAATGTAACCACATGGATTTGGTCTGTTCCAACTATAGACCCTATTTTCCCTAAGTGTGATCATACCCCCAATTATGTCATGACAATGTTACTTTGGCATAATTCATTTTTAAATCAAATTTAATGTCCTAGGTGATTAATTATTATAGCCATACAATTCAAATCAATTTAAACCAATTAAATCAAATCAAATTCAAACATGCCTATAGTATTTAATTTTAAAGGAATTAAATAATCCCTAAATCAATTGTTCACTTGCAAATGAACCCATTCCCCTAGCCTAATTAATTTAATTAAAATGACTATAGTCCTATTGATTATTAAAAATAATTAATTGTTTAAATAATTAATATTCTATTTTTGAATGAATTAAATAAGTTTAATTCATTTCATTTATATTTCCCTAAACCCTAACCTAACCTATCTCAACCACTTCTACCCCAGGTTCTAACCTATCCCAACCCATTCACCCCATGCTAATCTAATTATAAACCTAATTCTATCCTAAACCACCTCCTAATGTTGTCACATTCCATTAAGGATTTATTAACAACTCCACCCACTTGAGAAAGTCAAGGAATCTCAAGATTCATTTTTCAAGTCCATTTTCTCAAGATATCCTCTTACACCCTTCCCATGCTTCTTTAAGGCTTTCATTAATGCCTCATTAATGAAGATTCCTTAAGCCCGTGTCTCTCCCATGCCTATTGAATGCCTTTGGCATTTATTTCTTCTTACACCACCATTAATGAGTTCCTCAACTCATTAATGCACCTTGTCCCCCCTCTCTCTCCTCATTCTTCTATAAATAAAAGACATTTTTGAGAGCAAATAAGCCTTCATCTCATATTAGAAAATACATTGTTATGCTGTTAAGATTTAGATAGCTTTACTTTCATCTCATAGTTTCATTACCATGGATTGTTATAATGCCCATTTTTAGAACTAGAATGCATTACTCATTGATTAAATAACTTGTTTTAATTCAAATACTTCATGCTAAGTTGTATATGTCACTGATAGTAGCATAATATGAGGGCTATTATGTTATTAATCACACTCTTCTCAGTTAGAAAGCAATAGGTCGATATTAGTTGGTTTTATATACTCATCTAACCCCTTTTTAGCTAATGCAATGATCTATTGAAGTGTTGTGTCTTTCTTAAACAGGTACAAAAATCACACACACATGGGTTATGTCATAGATAGTGTCATGAACATAGCTTCTAGTTATCTTTGGTCAACTTTATGGACTTTGCATCATGAACTTAAAATTATACCTTAATACCTTTATGATGGATGATAGGCACTCATTTATGTTTGTGTGTTCGTGCGTGCATGTGTGTTTGTGTGTGTGTGTTATCTTAAATTATGATTTAATGAATGGTTACTCTAGAAATTAATGGATGTATATGTGTTGCATATGTTATGTGCATATTAACATCATAATGCAGGATGATTAATAAAGCAACAATTAGTAAATGGTGCTAAGAGCAGGTCATGCCTTTGGAGACCAAGTCAAAACAGTTCAACAAGGATCGACATTTGAAGCAGTCCAATGACAAACTAATTAAAACTTATATGGAGAAATTCAAATGGTCACTATTAATGTGGAATCAATCTAGGAAGTAGTGGAAGCTATATTTTATCAATATGTAATTGAACAATTAGTTTTTCCTCATTCAGTGGATGGTTTTCTCCTTCTTTCTAGTATTATAATAATTCTAATCTACCTATTCTCTTGGGTGTTGATTTGTTAGTGGGTATTTAGTTAGTAGGTTTTTTTTATAAATAAGTATTTGTACTTCTTGGGAGGTGTTATGCCCTGCATACCTGTCCCTACATTTTGTGTGCAAAATTTTGGGTCCCCTCTTTTCGCTTTGGCTCTTGCCTTGTCTTTTGTTTCCTTTGTTCCCTTCTCCGGGTTTTCCCTCTCGTGAGGTTTGTTTTCTTTCTACTTTTGTCTTTTGTGCCTCTGGGGCCTAATCTCAGAGTTTTTTGTTCTTTCCAGAGCCGGATTCCAGACTCCGGTATTCTCCACCACGATGTCTTTTCCTCGCGAGAAGGTATGGATGCATGGAATCCCTAGGCCCAAAGTTCAGAGGTTTTCCTGTTACGGAGTTTGCGGAGAAAATGGTAACTTTATTTTACCTTGGGTATAAATAGAAATTACATTCCACTTTTATAGTTACCATGATTAAAAACACTTGTGCATTCAGAGCGATTCTTAGGCGACTAAACTGTGACTAAGTTGCGAATTACTCTGTGCTTAGTGGGCGATTACCAGTTGACATGAGGTACGTGTTCATGGTCATTTAAAGGTAGAACTTGTTATAGGAGTGCTCCCGGTGTGCTCATTCCCTACTCTTCTTCAGACTTCCAGGTAGGTTCTCTGGTTCCTGCCTTTGTTCTTTCTGGTTTTGTTTCCGCTTTGTTCTTCCTGGTTTTGCGATTTCTATTTCGTGTTTCATTTTTGGGTTTGCCTCCCATTGGTGGGTTGGCTCTGCCAGAGGGTTGTCCACCCTCCGTGAAGTTTTAAGCTAGTGTTAACATTATATATTGTCTTAGGTTAGTTCGTGTATATATATAAATGTTGTTTAAATCTGTAAAAGGCTTGTAAATGCTATATTTTTGGTGTGTATATGTTTTGGCCTTCAACCCTCTATATTTTTTTATGTATATATGTCTTGTATATCCTTCCAAGTTTGCGAGTTCCTCGTGCCCTATCATGTGTTTTCACTCGCTAGACCAAGCTTGTCGAGACAGAGTCACCACAGTTCAAACTTGACACCTCACTGGTTCGAGCCATGGCAGCTTTCTCTCTCTTCCGTCTCACCACCTTAATGGTGGGATTAATTTCCCACAAGTGGGAATTCAAACCATGTCCCATCTGGCATTTATGCTACCTCGTGTCAGCCCACTTGTCACCATTATTGCCTTTATGTCGCCTGTCACCTGACTACGTGCTAACCCACGTCAGCCGAGTATGATTTCTTACTAGTTACATCGGCACAAAAATGGCTAGATTATCTGGGCTCCGGGTCCCTAGCAATCCCTGGTCTAGCGTCTCCCCTTTTTCATTTGGTTCGATTTCCCCCAGAGTCCTACTCACGTCTATTGCATGTGTTCCGAGACTTTTTGGTGTATGCTAACACTTGTTGAACAGGTGTAGGGTGGTGACGTTTTCCCTAGATTTCTAATATTCTTTTATATGTATCATGATCTAACGGCTCTCTGGTCTTGCAGGTTGTGGATAAGTTGATCAAAGATGTCTGAAGTAATCACCCCTCCTTCCAGCCCGGAGTTTCCTACCACATTCACCCGAGCGACCACCAAAACCAAGGCTGAAAGGTTGTTAGCAAAGCTGCCCTTGACCTCCAAATATCCAAGGGAGGGTGCCCTTGTGGGATCAAAGACAGAGTCCAGAGTTCAAGAAATAATGGACACAGGGCCCGGACCTTGGGCAGAAATGCAAGGCTTGATTCAAGCCATTTATATATTGAAGGCCACTGGAGATAATCTGGCCACTCAGATAGCCGCCTCTGGCATCATCAAGGCGGCGAACTTCCCATGTTTAGTGCAATCGCCAGAGTTAATACTTCAGCTGACAACATTGTACAATGCACCAACTTAGACCATCATACTTCTGAATTCCTAGCCACTACAATACCCATCAACAATCGTTACCCTGGACGCTGCAACTTTCACCTCAGGGCTGGAGATCCCACAGTTCAATGGGTCCATTATCCAAAATCGGGTCCAGACATTACAAGAGTTTGAGGACGTTGCTCTTATCTCCCGACAACATCTCAATAGCCATTAGCTGAAAATCCCAAAGAGGGATTGCAGGAGGATGAAGTTGGAAATTCCCTACGGGGAGTTCAAAGAGCCCATTCAGGCGGGCATTGTATTCTTATGCAGGATCTTTGAATTACCCCATGCCTGGGATTTCTCGACATGGATATACTACTTTATGTACTTCATCACCACTTGCATTCAGACCTTCAACTCGGCGACCCTCATATCCAATCATGTTGACAAACAACTAAAGGGGGTTGTCTAGAACTCCAAGTTTTACATGACATCATACGTGCTATAGGCGATAGCGCAATAAAGACTGACTTTTCCAGGTTTGGGAATAGTTGGGGAACTTGGAAACGGGCCAGGCTAGGCAACACCATGGGATCATTATCTCCAAGTGTAATGGGAACTTAGTTTCTCACATTTCTGTCGGGTAAATGATGCTTTCATTTACCACAACATCCTAACACTTACTCGAGATTCTAGGTACCGACTGTCACAAGTGGCAATGAATTTGGTCAATATCTATGGCTGCTATTTTATTCAATTCCAACACCACACCTACATTTGGGTGATCAGCTTCAACGGGAAGCCCCATCTTCTTCCCCGGTATTGCAGGGACATAATTATTCTTTTAGAGTTATGCTGACAGATGATGGATCTGCACGCCTTGTTTACATTAAAGAAGGTCATCAACGTCCCATTCCCATTCTCATGCGGGAATTATACATGTAGAATCACCGCAGCCGAGGAGGCAGATAGTGAATTAAAAAACTTAGGGCTGGTGGAATTCCACCACGCCCAGAAGAACTACGATCCTCTCGGCAAGATTGTCACAACACTCCCTTGGGCGTCCCTGCCACATGAAGTAGATATTGAAGACTTTTGGGCAGACTGCTAAGATAGTTTTGATCTCCAAGCCCGACAACATTCACGGATGAGCAAAGGGCTCATGAAAGCACTTGACCTTCAGACTTTCCCGAAGGGATTTTCAGATGATGGGTCACTGGAGGATCCAACATATAAAAAATGAGGACTGGACAAGCTAGATCTCCCTCTAATGGACTGGGCCACCCCTGAAGACCTAATAATTGAAGGGGTATGTTACCACACTTTAGAAGTAAGTCACCAATATTTTTCTCGGGTGTGTCCCAAGATCACTCGAAAGAAACCAATGGTCAAAAAGGTCACTCCCTCTTCAGCTAGTGTCGAACCTTCCTCATCTTTCGTGGCCGCCGAACCAAGCATGAGCAAAGGAAAAGAGAAAGAGGGCACTCTGGCCAAGGTGCCTCACCAAGTTCCCACCCTTCTAATGGCCCAACTACATCAACAAATGGATTTGGCAAGGCTGGCAAGCCAACAAATAAGTACGTAGGTATCTTTCGGCCTCCTTGTAGCTCCAATGGCATCTGCTCACCCGACGGGATCCCCGTCATTGGCATTAATGATGTGTAGACAGACTTTCGCTGAGGCAGAGTCCACTAGTATTCTGGACACCAGGGCTCCACTGAAGAGAAAGAAGAAGAAGAAGGTGACCCCTACACCAAGTGCAACTGCCAGTCCTGGTATGCCGAAGGTGCCCCGGTAGATGTTAGTTCGGACTCTCCCAAAATGGAAGATATTTTTGACTCCTCGCCCCCACATGATGACTTCGATGAAACTTTCTCGGCGGAGGAGCTCATGGACCTCAAACAAGGTATAAGTCACATGGTGGAGGAAATTGCTGCACAGGATAAGGAAGAGGTCCTCGTAGAAAAGGAAATCCTAGAAGAAGAGGATACATCAGAACAAAAATCTTAGGAGGAGGCACAAAAGGAGCCTGAGCAGGAGAAGATGCTGGTCTAGGAGACCAAATACACTCCAAGATAGCCCATAGATGAGCAACCAATGGTCGGGGAACCCAGACCCATGAGATCAACCGTACCCTCGATCATCATGCTCCAAACACCTTTGGTTACTTTGGGCGATCAGGTTCCCCGAAGCACATTTGGTGAGGTAGTGACAGTGACCGCATTGTTGAATTTTGGACAGGGACCTCACCCACCTCCTAAGGATGTCCTGATGGAGGAAAATGTTCCAATAGATGAGGCCGATGAGGCCCAAGAGCAGCAACAAATTGATCAAGAAGCCTCGGACAATGAAAATACAGAATCAGATGACACCAGGAAGGATGAGGAGGTTCCTGAAAATAGAGGCAATATTGAGGCCGGAGAAGAGGTTCTAGATAATATAATAAAAGATGTCAGCATCGCGGGAAATATTGAAGGTTCCAAAGAACAAGAAAAGGAACAAGAACAAGAAAATGAACTAGGACAAGAGAGGGAGAAAGATCCTGAAGGTAATGTACATTCTGGGAACGTACCGCCAGATTCCAAAAGGAATCCCGATGAACAGGTCTTAGCAACAAAGCCACCCCAGTTGCCCCAATGGTTGTTGAGTCAAGAAAAAGAAAGGCCCTAATGGTAGCATCAGGCGCTACACTCTCATTGGCCGAAATGATGGCCAGGAATGCAAAGGATAAAAATCCCAAGAAACCACGGACAATCCACACTCTCTAGATTGATCCAACAGGCAATGCAGTTGCGACTATCGCAACATCCCCTCCAGGTGCAAATGTGGTGGTCGTAAGGCCTGAAGACTACAACATAACAGAAGTGGCACTGGGGAGGAGAGACAAATAAGGTGAGCTAGACTTACTAAAAGAAGCCACCAAGGCAATAGAGGCTAGATACATCAAGCAGGGCCAGAAGCTAAAGGAGGAAAAAAAGACAAACACTAATCTCCTCACACTTCTAGCAGAACTTATGCAATATTTGGCCGAGGTCCACACCGAAACCCCTTTCTCCAGATTGTCACTTGTGTAGAGCGACGTGGATTCTCTACGTATCATGAAGAAGAAGGCACGAGCTGTAGATGGGTGGGTCACCGAGCAAGTAGCCACCATGAGAGAGTTTCTAGCGGTGTCCCTCCTAGACCTTTATTAGGTTGACACTCTTCTTAGCCAGGCAAAGGGCTCCGCTCTTGTATGGGAGCAAGATTTAGCAAAGTATGAAAAATACAAGGTCGGGCTAGAAGAAATCCGCAACATAGGAGAAGAAGTAACCACAGAGGTGGGGATTTTGGGAGATGAATCATATGATTCCCTCTAGGCTCAGTACTCTAGACTTGTCCTCAGGATTGAGGTATGCAAGGAACTGGTTAAGGCCTTGAAAGAGAAGGTGACGGTGACCCAATACCCCTTGGGCCTGTTTCAAGCATTCATGGCAGGAGTATCGTAAGTCAATCCCTTCACCATCAGAACATGTACCCCAGAGGACTACGTCCTCAACAAGTTTGATGAACGGATGGAGTCCCTATATCCGCCTGCCAGAGATTTTGACCAGGGCAGGTTATCCAAATTGTCCAAGAAAATGATCCGATCGCATGACACCATCAAGATGGTGGATGAATTTCAGAACAGGGCCGGAGATGTTGAGGAAGCATTAGAGGCTATTCACAGTCGGTGCGATAGTATCAGAGACGTAGATGAAGAAAGCATAGGAAAAGTGTTGGAGGCTTGGGAAAAATCATGAGGAACAATAAAGTTCTTCGGAGTCCAAAGAATCTCATTAGGAGATGTACTTTTTGTATTCATTCATTCTTTCAGAATGCAAGTTTCCAGATCCTGAAATTCCAGATCTCACATTTTTGTATTCTTTAAGTGACCCGTGTCCTGGTTCCCAAGGCCGACTGGTCGCTTTTAATACAGTTAATTAAAAAGTGTCAAAAAGTAGGTAACCACAACAAGGCATGTCGACTCGATAAGAGGGTTCTAACAGATGGTATTTCCCAAGGTGCCGCTTCAATGTTTCGTCTGGCACATCAGAGATAGGGTGCCACTTTCCTATTTATGATGAATGTAGCCTCGATCCTTGGGGGATCAAATTTCTTCTCTCCTCCTACTAGCTCTCTTCTCGAGGCCGATTCTTCCACTCCTCTCTCCTTATCTTATTCTTCTGACATGTCAGACCCTTTCCATCTCGAGGTCTTTTGTAGCATGGTGCAGGTAGTACCGGCCACTAGAAAATAGTATTATTATATTGTAAGGTGTAAGATAAATTAGGTTAAGTTTTAGGTCAAGTCTTGTGTATAAATGATAAGTTTTACCTCATTCCAAGGGTTGGCGAAATTGATGATTTTGCAGTCCATAGTTAATGGCATTTTAAGTTTCTCAATTCTTAGTTGTAGAGCTCAATTCTCCTTAGTTGTCAAGTGTTCTTAGTAGATAGATGCTCCCTTGGAGCCTCCATTATAACATGCACCAGTGCTTGCTAGAAGATATGTTAATGAAGAAGGAAGGGTTCTAGCAATGAAGTTGTTAGCATTATGATCTCTGGGTTAACATTATTTTATGCTTTGTTTTCTTTATGTCCTTTGCTTTGATACTTCAAGTAGATTAACGACCTCCTTTTCCTTCGCTATTGATCAAATATGAGCTGATGGTTCTATATTTCTTCAGTATTTAGTGTAGCATGTTAGAGCATTGTCGATGTTTTGAATGTTTAATATAACTATAGGTAGATAACATATTTCTAACTCTGCAGTATCTTTTGAATTTTATTTGTTAAATGAATGTGCGCTTGCAGGATGCCCCACTTACTTGAATCATCGAAGAAGACAAGTTAAGATAACTAGCTATCCCCCTCAAACAAAATAGTCGCATTTCCCAATTGTGCCCCCACACTGTTGAGACCCGACTCTCACGTGCTTGGAGGCCTAGGGAATCTCATTTCCCCAGACAACCTTTACAGGCAAAGTTGACCGGTACCCCGGTACCTAGTGACAACTTACATTTGTTGGCGGGCCCAGTCACAAAGACCCGTCAACAGGAGGTTAGCTAAGAAAGACAAAAGATTTTGTGATGTACCATTTCAATTCTCAATACAATTTCAGTTAAGTTTTCAACTATGCTTTGTAATCAAGTGCTTTTTGCAACATGAATAAAGAAATGAAGTTTTGAGTTCATAGTGTGTAACTGAGTTATGGAATGATCTTGGGTTGATCTCAAGAATATGTGCTTGAATTATTTTAGAGAAACTGCTATGAAGGGTAGGGGTTATCAAACTATCATGGGAAAGTCATCCACCAATGTAATTTCAAGGACAAAAATGGCACACTTGCTATCAAAATTCAAGCATGATATCGTAAACAATATGGCTACATCGCTGGATACAATGCAATCCAAAAAGAAGCACAAATAAGTTGAGGCAATGCTAGCAGAGCATTTCCCTCACTATAGGTAGAAGAAGAAGGATTTTAGATGCAAGATGGTGGCTAACATAGAAAGCAAATTAGTTCCTACCGAGTTCAATTCGGTAGAAGGAGATGATGACCATGTTTTCTTCATTGTACAAAGGAGGTCATGGGATCCAAGACAAGGTATGCCAAAAGACCCCTTTAACTTTTAGTGGTCCTTATTTAAATTCTTATAATAATCCATGGCAATCCCAATATCCCCTAAACCTTGGTGGAAATCCAACTCAACCTTGGAATAATCCTCAAAATACTTGGCCAAAATATCATAACCCTACTCCTCAATGGAAACCTCCTCTAGGAAACTAGCGGAAACCTCAAGGAAGTTGGACACAACCTCAAGGATCATGGAAACCACCTAAGGGTAACTGGCAGCAAGCCCCACAATAGAGAGGAGGTCAACAAGGATGCATGCTAATTCTGTGATGGATGCTTGATGTGATGGCACCAATAGTTGCTCTACTAGAAACTGGAATCTTGTTTTGTTGCCTGGCATATCAATCAATGATGCTATGGTAGCCATCACATCTACAACTTTGTTTTGTGCTCGTGGGACTTGCTCGAAGAAGATGTAATAAAACTTGGTGCGTAGTGTTTCCATATGTGCTCTGTATGGTATTAGCTTCTCATCTTTGGTTGTATAATCATTGTTGACTTGACTGATGACCAACTACGAATCTCCAAATATTTTAAGGTTCTTGATTCTCCATTGAATTGCTATCTTTAAACCAATGACCAGTGCTTCATATTCTGCTATGTTGTTTGTGCATGGGAAGTTGAGTTTGAAAGAATGGAATCGTATCATGATCTGAAGTAATAAGCACTATCCCCGCCCCCGCACCATGGTTCATGCACGACCCATCAAAATAGAGTTGCCATACCTCGATCGTTGGTTATAGTGTCATAATAGATTCATTAGGAAAGTTGGAAATAATAGGCTGATGGTCCTGAATGGGTGCCTCTACTAGTTGATCCGTGATCACTTGCCCTTTGATGGTCTTTCTGTCTACGTACTCAATATCAAACTCACTTAATATCATTACCCACTTTGCAAGTCATCTGATGAGCGCTACTTTGCTTAGGAGGTACTTTAAAGGATCAATATGTGCGATCAACTTTGTTTGGTGACTCAACATATAATGTCTCAGCTTCTGGGAAGCGAAGACAACTGCAAGGCATGAATTTTCAATTGGAGTATAGTTGATCTCATATCCAACCAATGTTCTGCTTAGATAGTAGATGGCCCTTTCTTTACCTGTGTCATCATGTTGTGCCAAGAGTACACCTAATGCTGACTCCGTTGCTGAGATATAAAGAAGTAATGGTCTACCTTGGACTGGTGGCGCCAATATAGGAGACTTGAGGAGGTAGTCCTTGAATATTTGGAATGCTTGTTTGCATTGCTCAGTCCATATGAATTTGACGTCTTTGTGCAGTAGATGTTGGAATGGGTTGCACTTGTTTGCTAGCTGAGCTATGAAGCACCTGATTGATTAGAGCCTTCCTTGTAACCCTCTTAGTTTCCTTAGGTTCGATGGTGGAGGCATGTCCACTATTGCTTTGACTTTCTCTGGGTCTACTTCGATGCCTCTATGTGACACTATGAACCCTAGTAGCTTTCCTGCTATGACACCGAATGCACATTTCTTTGGGTTTATACAGACCTTGAATTCCTTCATTCTATTAAAGATTGGTCCCAATACTTGTAGATGATCCTTGTGAAGCATTGACTTGGCTAGTATGTCGTCCACATAGTCTTCCATTGTTTTGTGGATGAGATCATGAAATATAGTTGTCATAGCCCTTTGATATGTCGTGCCAGTATTTTTGAGACCAAACGACATGATGTTCCAATAGTAAGTGCCCCAAGGACATGTGAAAGTTGTTTTATGTTGGTCTTCTGGCATGTTCCTTAATTGATTATACCCTGAAAATCCATCCATGAGTGATGGCATTTGATGTCCAGCGGTTAGATATACTATCATATCAATGTTGGGTAAGGGAAAGTCATCCTTGGGACAAGCTATGTTGATATCTCTAAAGTTTGTGCAAATTCGTATCTGACCATTGTGCTTTGTAACTGGCACCAAGTTAGATATCCATTCTGTGTATGGTATTGGTCTTATGAACTTGGCATCTAGGAGCTTTTTCAACTCTGCCTTGACTAGCAATGCAACATGGGGATGCATCTTTCTCAGCTTCTTCTTGACAGGTTTGGCATTGGGTAGCAATTGGAGATGGTGTAGTACTAGCTCTGGATCTAACCCTGGCATATCTGAGTAGGACCATGCAAAATTGATCATCCTTGCTTTAAAGAAGCTGATAAACTATTCTCTCTCCTTAAGGGTGAGTGATTTTGCCAAGTATATGTTCTTTGGGTTCTTGTCATCTCCCAAATTGAATTCCTCTGTTTCTTTTGCTAGTAATGCCAATTTTTCCTCTGTCAAGGGGAGGAGTTCCTTCTTTCCATCTTCTAGCGCCTCAGTGAGGTTTTCACTAGAAGATACGTCTTGTTTTAGCTTTTTATCATTTTTTGTTCTTTTTTCTCTTGTGGACTGGAAAGAGGAGCTGCCTCCCTAAAATATGTCACTCTGTCAAGGTCAATGGTGAAGCCTTCCTTGTGGTCTCCTAATGGCATGCCTTTTTTAAGTCCCATGAAATCAGCAATAGCCTCATCGTTCTCAAAGACATCTAAATCAGGCGGCCCTTGTTGATCCCACTCTATTAGCTTTGGGTGTACAAGACAGATACTTTCGTGGTTGTTTGACTCTAGTTGATTGAAAGGGACTACAATTATGGTTCCTACAAAACTGGACTATGATGTGGATGCACCACTGGAGGAATGATAAATGACATGCTTATCTATGCAGGGTTGTTCGACAATGGATAGTTGGTCAAATAAGTCTTCTAGGTTTATGATAGTGTCTGACCGAGGGGAATAATCTGGGATTGACGGTTCAGAGTCGTGAAGGGACCTCCACTCATACTCGTGGGATTTAGTCTCGACAGAACACTCGTTAGATGTCTCACTTCCTTTTTTATCATCAATTTCTATGTGGAGGTCTATTCGAGTTTGTGTGGTTCCCTCTTCGGTGGGAAACAACTGTGCTAGTATGTTGCTTATCAAGACATGTTCTGTGTTGTGCCCCACGTGCATCTCTGCTATTTGTTCCTGATCAAATTGGATGTCTTGGATTATAGGACCATCTCTTTGTTTCCCATAGCCTAACCCTCTCTTATTTCTCTGGGTTGGCGGGAGAGACAATTCCATTATGCCTTGTTGTCTTGCCCCGAGGCCGGTTGTACCATCATACCCAAATCTTTGTAACATTGTATAGCTATTACCATAGTTTGACAGGGGTAGGGTTTGTCAGATTATCTCTTGTGGGTCTTGGTATAACCATGTACTAATATCTTGTTCAAATTGCTTTTCTTTTGCTATGTCGCCCCATCTGACAAAGGTTGTGGGCGGACATCCGAATAGAATAGGCCACAGAGTTTCTGTTATAATAATAGGTTGTGGCATGCCATAAGTTCTCAGGCTCTGAGGCATGTGCATGATGGTGAAAGCCTCTTCATATATGTACTCACCACATCCTTTGTCAGTGATGGATATTTTGCCCACTTTCTATGTGACATCCTTAGGATTTGAATCTGAAGAGGAGGGGATACTCGCATCTTGGTTAATGGCTATCTTTCCTGCTATCCGTGTGACATCCTTAGGATTTGAATCAGAAGAGGATGGGATGCTGACATCTTTGTTTGAGGGTACCTGGTTATCAGTGCTAATTTGGACCAAATTACAGTATTGGAAAGGATTGGGATCTCCCTCTATGATGATTTCCTCTCCTTGGTGTGGGAACTTGATGCATTGATGGTACGTCGAAGGTACGGCTTACATTTCATGTATCCAGGGTCTCCCTAGTAGCATGTTGTATCCCAACTCAAGATATAGGATCTGGAAGGGAGTGTTTTTGACCACTGGACCGATAGAGACAGGTAGAATGATAATACCTTTAGAGGACCTTTCCTCTTCATCATAAGCTCTGATATTTATCCTCCTTGTGACATCAATGCTTGATTCTGAATAGCCTAGTTGCTTGATTAACTTTAAAGTACAGATGTTTAACCAAGCTCCATCAGACCCGGAGGCTTTTCCCTTGTGATCATGAAAGGTATTGTTGAAGATAGTGTGATCAGCTGTGCCTTTAGTTTGGGTATTTTTCACATCGATGGCCCCTGTGTTAATCAGATATTGGATAGCATGTTTCAAACAGAAAAAATTACACATTTTGTGCCCTTTCACCCGATGAAACTCGCAGAAGTCTTGTCATTATACCACCTTGGTTTGTTTGCATCTTGTTCAAATTCCCTGATTTTGGGGAGAGTGATAGTGTTTGATTGTATCAATTTGCGTAAAGCTGATTCTATCAGCTCTCCTAATGGTGTGAAATCTCGTTGCTGGAATTGAAACCATGGTCTGTGTTGATTCTATTGTTGATTGTTTGACACAGCGACCGCTTGTACAGGGGGAGGTTGGTTTTGGGTGTATGCTTGTTGAGTGGGCCTTGTGGGTTGTTGGTTGGCCACAGGTGTGCCTTGTAGTGACACCTTGGGTTGTGTGTAGTTGACTGTCTTCACGTCAATGACACCATCACTAGTGACATTTTTGTTTTTGTTCCACCACTTAGCTTTGTCCATTGCATTTTTGTTTGTATTCGTTTGTGTTGGATCTGCAAGGATTCCTCGTTTGACTAAGTTCTTCTCACAACAAAATCCTCGTTCAATGAGTTGTGTGAAGTTCAGAGATAACTGTAATTATGTTGTGAATGACATGTCTGGAATTAGATTTTCAACAAACATGACTATTAGGTCTTGTTCAGGAACATCATATGTTATGCGATTTGTCGTATTCCTCCATCTCTGTAGGAACTTCACAAAAGACTCTCCATCCTTCTATTTGATATCACAAAGGTCCTTGATGTTGACCTTGCACTCGATGTTATGATGGAAGTGAGATATGAACTTTTCAGCCAGTTCACCCCAAGACTGAATGCCATGAGGTAAATGTGAGAACCATTCCATTGCTGGTCCGGCCAAGCTTTGTGGGAACAATCACATTAAATATGTCTCATCATGGGTGACTTCGACGTAACTAGCAAAAAACTCTCAGATATGTTCAATAGGGTTGGTATTGCCCCTATATTTGTCAAATTTTGGTACCGAGAAGTGATTTGGGAATAGAGACATGTGGAGAGAATGGTCAAAGGGGTATGGGTATAAATCCTTTATGGTGTAGGATTTAGTTTGCCCTTGATTTTGCATATCCATCATTTGTGTTTGAAGGGTTTGCATTTGTTGAATTAACATGTTCGTTTGATATTGAGGTTGATGTGTGAGTACGTTCCTCTGTGCTGTAGTGGGTATGAGGTTGCGCCTCTGTGTCCCTTGAGTAGGAACATAGGATTTCATCTTGGGGACTTGATATTGATTTCCCACTGAGTGATTTGGAAATGGGGGCACATGAGTAGCCCATGGTGGGCTTTGATGCATTTGCTGTTGTGATTGAAACTGGGGTTGATACTGTTGGGGTTGATATTGTTGCTGCTGAGGTTGGGTTTGAAGCCAGGGTTGCTGTTGCTGAGGTTGGAATTGAGGCAACTAAAGCTGGGGTTGTTGTTGCGGGGGTTGGTTTTGAGGCAATTGAATCTGGGGTTGCTATTGCTGGGGTTGCTGTTGCAGAGGTTGGATTTGAGGCAAATGAAGATGGGGTTGCTGTTGTAGAGGTTGGATTGATGTCAGAATGGGAAAAGGTGTAGCCTTGGGTGGGCATTGACTATAATTCGTACCTACAGGGATGGATCCCTATGGGCATGAGGTGTTGATCCCAAGACTAGTATGATTTGACTGCAGTAGCGACATAGTTTTAGAATAGTTGGTGTTTTGTGTGATGGAAGGCATAGCTTGAGAGCTTGATTGCCCTGGCCATGTGACCAAAGGTGGGAGCATACTAGTAACCACAGGTGCACTCAGTTGCGATCCTATCATGCTTTGAGTGGAAGATGTGCTGGTCTGGTTCATGCCATTGGTTTGACTGGGTATCGTCTGTGTCAATGTGGGTAAAACCAATGGTGGGAAGATTTGAGAGACAACATGCAGTATTTGAGGAGGCTGAGTATTGTTTTGACCTATGAGAGGGTTTTCAGGCCATATGGTTAATACACTGAATTTAGCAGGGAGTTTGACTCCCTTCTTTATCAGCATGGCTAAGAAGCGTTTGGGATTCCTCTCTACAACATCATCAACTACTTGTGTGGAATAAGCATCTTTCTCTATATCCTCTAGTTCCTCTTCTGTGACATTTTGGGAAAGAGATGCCCCACGGGGTTGTTCAAGGAACATAGTAGAACTGGTATTTATGAAAGGAACGTTCTCTTGCTCTGTTTCCCAAGCGGGGAATCTATTGATATATGACTCATCACGTTGTGTTCTAGCCTTTGACCTTGTGTTAGGACCTCCATGAGGTGTTTGAGACATAGTGTGGTCCAGATTTTGTAACTAAAACAAGTGATATAAAGCAAACAAAGAAGAATATCCTTTCTAAGGAAGTCTGAGTTATGTTTTGGACAAGGGTAATTCTAAGGAAATATTTTAATATATCTTGATCTCAAAGTGGTGATGATGTAAAAAGATAAGATTTGTCGACCTTTGCCTTGGACAAAGTCACTTTGATAAAGATGATGATGTTTGATATGATGAGATCAAGGTATTTCGAGTCTGAGCTTTCAAACTAACAATGTTTTTGACAATAATCGTGCTTTTTAGAGAAGGGATGATCTTTAATGTTTAGAGATTCACACAATGTTCTTCACATTTTCCTGGGATAGACACTAGTTTTGGACACCAAATGAAAAGTTCTCTCAAGATTTTTAGGTTTAAAACATGTGTAAAATATCTCTGGTCAAGTGCGACAAAACTCCACCGATTGCGGTAAAGTGTATAGTCAATTGCGATACATTATCACCGATTGTGGTAATAAACAAGTCGATTGTGGCAATAAATAGTTAAACTGCTGCCGACTTCCTTCAATTACAACACAACACAGGAATTATGGTAAAAGAGGAATAGTCTCAAAAAAAGACTAAAAGATGGGTATCACTGCTTGACAATTTTGATATTTTGGAACAATGCTTCTGATTTGCAAGACAGTTGACGTTGACAACCCTAGACTTTAACACATTTGACTCATTTTGACAGTTTAGATGTTTTATTTTGCATTTTTAGAAACTGATCAAGGAAACAAGCACGACAGACACTATGTTTTTGAAAAATGAAGAATGATAATGTATATGTTCTACAACTTTTTCAAGTTGCAAGGTTATCACAAGGTCTCAACAATGAACAGTCATATTAATCTAGGTCAATGGCTTTAGAATACAATGTTATAGGCTCAATGCTTGAATGTATGTTAGCTCACACACCAATTGTCACACTACTAGGACATGAAAGTCTATGACATAGGTGCCTGTGTTTTTGTCATTTCCAGGTATTGTTGTCGTGGAGTGAAGATCTCTTTCACTACACAAATACTGTGGGACACATATGTTGGGAATCTTGGGGGGAATTTTGCAACTCCTTGCACTATAATAAGGTACATGTTCGGAGGTAAATTAGGTTTGCCTCTAATTAACAAGGTTGTAGTAAGGGTTCATGGTGTCTATCCAATCGATTTGTATGTGTGTGACTCACTTAAGATCCTAGTTGACCACGCTGGCTCCTTAGGGATATTCACCCAATCCAGACTATCATCAACACACCTCGCCCGAGCTTGGCTAGATAAGATGAAACTTTGGTTTGCACCTTGTTTATATATCGATCAGAAGGATTACTGATTTAAGGTCATTCTCCGAGGAAGAAGTGCATTCCCCGGACAAGCCTTTCTAAAAAGTGTAAAGGTGTCTAATCTATCAGATTGTACAAGTGCACCCAAAACTCAAGACACAAGGTAAATCGATTAAGCTCCATAAAATTTGAAATGTGAACTAAGCTACACCACCACACAAGCACAAGTGTTCAATTTTAAGCCCAAAAGTAGGTGTCGATTGCTTGTTCAATTTTAATGCACCAATTTGAGAGATTTTTTACCTTGTTCAATTTGTCCCCACGTCAATTTTAAGCCCAATTTTGAAATGTGAGATGTGTGACAAACACTGTTCTTTTAAAACCCAAATCGACAAGTGAATGAATTTTAAGTTGTATTGTTATCTTGCCTCCTCGATTTGTACCTGTCAAAGAAAGTGTTTAGTATCTTCAGAAATGAAAGCTTTCAATCCAAAACAACAGAATATCCGAAAACTCCGGGATTGTTGAGATTGTTGAAATTAATGGTGACTTTATACTTACCTGTGAATCTCTTAATTGAATCCATGTACCTCGTGTATGCTTCACTTTAATCTCTAGCTATGATTGCGAGAATAGCCCTTTGTTGTGATCGATAGTTGATAGTTCTCCTTCTGGCAGCTCTTAATGCTCTAGCACCTGGTATGCGTCTAATTATCCTCTTGGCCATTAGTCATTTTCTCAATCCCCAAGAAATCAAGAAAGAAAACACAAAAATAAAACTTTTTCAAAGATCTTTTTTTTTTTTGAAAATATTTCTTAGAAAAACTAAAATAACAAAGAATAAATTCCTTGTATAATTTCAAGACCTTTCCAAAAATGTAACTTTTTTGATAAGAAATGTTGATTTGTGTCCAAAATTAATTTTTTATGAAACATCATAAAAAATTATAAAAAATTGTAAAAAATTTAGAAAAATCTGGATTTTGGACTGTAGCTTTCTTATGCCAAAGAATACGTACAAAAAAAAAAAGATCATAATTCCTTAATTTGTGCCCTAGGGACCCATTTTATCATAAAAGACCAGTTTGAAAAGATCTGTTATTTTTGTAAAATAATTTCACAGAAATTAAAATCACAGAGAATAGACCCCCTCTATAATTTCAATACCTTTCCAAAAATGTAACTTTTTTTATAAGAAATGTTGATTTGTGTCCAAAATTAAATTTTTATGAAAAATCATAAAAAATTTATAAAAAATCATAAAAAATTCAAAAAAATCTGAATTTTTGATTGTAGCTTTCTTATCTCAAATGATACCTACAAAAAAAAAATTAGATTATAATTCCTTAATTTGTGCCCTAGGGACCCATTTTATCATAAAAGACCAGTTTGAAAAGATCTGTTATTTTTGTAAAATAATTTCACAAAAATTAAAATCACAAAGAATAAACCCCCTCTATAATTTTAATATGTTTCCAAAAATGTAATTTTCTTGAAAAGAAACTCTGATTTATGCCTAGAAATGTTTTTTAATGAAATATCACAGAAAAATTATAAAAACAAATTAAAAAAACTCAGAAAAATCTGAATTTTTTTTTGGGCCCTCCTTAGATTAG
Organism: Thuja plicata; assembly: GCA_018584345.1. NCBI lineage: Eukaryota > Viridiplantae > Streptophyta > Pinopsida > Cupressales > Cupressaceae > Thuja > Thuja plicata. The sequence continues at coordinate 2,750,973 of MU225967.1, read as the reverse complement.
CATCAACCTGTAAAAAAAATTCCATAAAATAATTCCATGCGGTTTGAAAGATATGACTGAATTTCACGCGGGCTGTAAGTTCACGTCGAGTTCACCAAAATATACGCTTCTTTTCGTGATTCGTGGTTCCTAAGAAAAGGTTAGTAGCAAAGGTTTTACAAATGATATAAATATACGCCTCTTTTTGTGATTTGAGGGTTAGTAGCAAAGGTTTTACAAATGATATAAATCCAATACACAAATACTACTAAAACGAATAACTTGAAGCATAACCAATAAAATGTACAAGCAAATAAAAGGAAAATAAATGAATGCAAACCCCAAAGTGCTTGAAGTTTCTATTGTCTCTCTCTACTCCTTCCGAAACGTTGTTTTTGATGCTCAATATTGGTGTGGGCAACATCTATGACTTGAGAAGTGTCGAGAATTTGTTAATTGAAATGTGCATGTGATCGCAAGATGACTTGAATGCTAGAACCAAACTGACATAGTAATGGCACACGAGAGCTTGAAATCCTGGATCCTTCAAATGGTTACGAAGGGTTTATTATATAGGAATTGGGGATGAAATGAATGGTTGAGATCAATCCCAGAGATAGGGAGATGAGCAGTTGAGATCAAAGGGAACTAGAGAAGCCATCAGTAAACTCCACCTCTTCAATTTGTAAAGAGGAGACAAAGTTTGGTTGACTGAAGAGCTAATTGTGAGTTACCTTTTTGAACTGAAGAGGTGGGTGAAGTTACCCATGTGGACTGGAAAGGTGGGTGAAGTTACCCATGTGGACTAGAGAGATGGGTGGAGTAACCCATGTGATCTGATTGGAGTTATCTCTTTGAAGATAAATGAATATTTAATTCATTTATTTAATTAAAGTTTTCAACATGT
>MU225967.1:2729241-2749892 GCA_018584345.1 Thuja plicata | reverse complement strand
TTTGGGGAATGAATTTAGAGGAAAATAGATGATTAATTAATGATTAAAAACCATTAATTAATAGATGAAAATTAGTGTTTTTAATGTAAAGTCGCAAGCCTGTCCATTTTTGGGTGTCTACACATATATAGGATGTCATTCAGGGGATATGACTATCTCAGATGGTCTTTCTACAAAGAAGGTTGCTCTCTATCCACCAACACAACCTCAGCCTAATATAGTACAACCAGTATGGACAAAATTAGGAGAAGAAGCGGAGGAAGTTAATTCTATTATGCAAATCATGATGCTTGATAGAGATCCTTTCCTGCACCTTCAGGAGGAGGATGAAGTGCTCAACAATATTATTCAGAATTATTATGGGGAATTTGAAAAATCTTTTGGTTTTTCATTATATAAAAAATGTTAATTACAAGCAATCCTCCTTGCACCTAGCTTCCCAAGTTTTCTTGCAGCCAAGGACATGCTTCATACATTATTACCACATGACACTAACTCATTTGGCTGCAAAATCTGAAAAAACTTTCCGACCAAAGTCCAATAATTAATTGTGTTGTTAGGTACCTGCGAAATTTTAATTTTTTTTATAAAAAATTGACCTGCGTTGGTCAAAATTGTGATGCTCCTTGATTTTTGTATCTATTTCAACATACACATAAAGTAAATCATCCCCTATTTTCATCTCTATTTTGACATACACTTAAAGTCAACTGGTATATGGTTAGCGCCATCTTAATTTTTGGGCTGATAGGTATATGGTAATTGTGAATGAGATCTTTCAAAAATGTTATAAAACCCTCCAATCCAAGGGTTTAGGGATTGATTTACTGATTTCTCACAAATGCACCTTTGAAAAAATCTTAAAATCTGATTCTTTAATGTCAAAGTTCTTCATTGCTTGAAAGGAAACAAGTGATTGTTGTTTCAAGTGAGTGTTTGATTCCATAAATATTCTTGGAAGCTCTATTGGGATCCTAGTCAAAAGGTGATAAAAGGAAGGAATTAGTATATAAAAGTGTTTGAAAGTCTGATTTTGAAGGCCTTTAGGATTTGGAGTTGTCATTGATCATTAAATTATGATCGGGGCTTATTATCTTTTGTTGAATTTAGTATGATTTTGAAGTAGAGTTCTATGATAGGGAGGTCCTTGGTTTGAGAATATCTTTTCAAGAGTCCAAGAAGGGCATGTGGATGACCCCTAGGTGTGTTGAACCTTGCAATTATTATTAAGAGTCTCAATGGGAAGAGTTATGTGAGAGAAATAGAAGTTGATCTTGTTGAAGACAATTATTCAATTGTGTATTGTCATTGATGTATACACAAATGTAGTGATGTTACAAAAATATCTATACCTAAACTAAGCATAGTCAATGTATGCCATGTTCTCTCGGGCAATGAAGAAGACCAAAGTGATTTTCAGTTCTAACCGAGTTCAGTCGGGCAATATAGTAACGGTCGGGCATTGAAGGATTACAGTGTTAACCAAGTTATGCATTTAGTGTCAGTCAACTAACAACAATTTACATTTTATGTTTAATTGGTTATACTCATCCGAAAGACTTAAGTTTTATTATTTATCTGGAAGGTTATTCAAGCTGACTTGACAAGGCCTATCATATATATATATATACAAGGTCAAGTTTGGATTGAATGTGGGAAGATAATAAGCAAAAATATATGGCAGAATTTTGATATGAAGAGTAAAGGCGAAATCAGATGGGATTCTGATTAAGGACAGAACATCTAGATAGAGCTGAAATAGAACATTTAATCAGTGAGGATCAATTTTAAAGCCAGAGTAGAGATCTGAATCAGCAAAGACAGTTTCTTCATCAATCAGGTCAATCCATTGTTACTCTCTAACAATTGTAGCAATGATCTAAATCTCTTTACAGAGTAGACTTAACAGTCTTTCATAAATCCTCTCACAAGGTGACATTTCTACATTGAAGTGTTTGAAAACCTCTAACAAGGCCACTCCTTACAGGGTGATTAAATACTCTAATAGTGTCACACCTAACAATGTGTATTGTAACCTTTAACAGGGTTGGCTCCTAATAGGGCTCACTTCAGAAGAGTGAAAAATAGTAACTAGTTGCAATTGCTGGTTTTCCCAAATTGGGATTCCACATTAAATCTTGGTTTCATTTGTGTACATGTTATTTTATTTATACTTTATGTTTCTACACTTAATCACTAAAGGATAATCACAGTTAATATCTCAAGTTTTCTTTGTTAATCGAGTAACAACATAATATCTTTGTTAACTGAGTATCGGTGATAAGTTTGATTAAGACATCTAAGGGACTTGGATTTTTTTTTGTGGTAACTGATTCACCCCTCCCCTCTCAGTTACTCAACCCATTTCCAACAATTGGTATCAGAGAATTTGGTGATTTTAGGGAAGGTTTCAAGGCCTAAGCTAAAGATCAGAGATGTCTTACAGAAGGGAGATCCCGAAGCTTAACAAAGACAACTTCGTTGCATGGCAAGATTTGATGAGGCTACATCTATCTAATATTGGAGATACTGGTTTACAATTATTGGATCATAAGTATGTGGAACCACTGAGACCTATGTCTATGGATCAGATGGTGGACATGAAGAATCACAACATAATGATGATTGATATAGCTTCTTCACTCAGCTAACCGAAATTCGATGAAGTCAAGGACTGCCCTACTACCTATAATATGTTGAAGAAACTACATGGTATACATGAAGGAGATTAAAATGTAAAGATAGACAAATTAGAAAGTCTCAGAGTTCATTTTGATCAGATGAAAATGAAAGGAGAAGACATTACAAAATACAGTGAAAGAATCAAGAAAAGTGTTAGTGCCATCAGAGCTGCCGGTGGAACAATTGAAGGCAAAACAATGGTTAGTAAGGTATTGATAAATTTAATTCCTATCTATGCAATTAGAGTTTCAGTTGTTCAAGAGATGAGGTACAATAATGATATAACTCTAGATGCATTAGTTGGAAGGCTTACAACTTTTGAGTTGGACAATTTTGATAATTATTCTCCTAATCCTAGCAATTTTGAGTCTACATTCATAGCTAAATTAAACCTTGGTAAGATGGATAGAAACTCAGAAGGAAAATAGATTGACAATGATAGTGATGATGATTGTGATGATGAAGATCTGGAAATCATTGAAGCATTACTTGCAAAGAGAGTTGCCAAAGGAAAGTACAAAGGAAGAATACCATTGATTTGCTTTTTATGTGATGAGGTTGGTCACATTGTTGCCAAGTGTCCAAACAAAGAAGATAAAGGTGAGAGAAATTTCAGAAAGTAAAAAGGCAAGAAGGATTTCAAAAGTTACAAAAGCTACAAGGACAAAGGCAAGAAATCTTGTTATATTGTAAAAGATTCTGATAGTGATGAAGATGAAGATGAAATGGTTTACATTGCTATCAAGGATGAGTCAAACAATGAAGATAATGAAAAGACTACACTTTAATCTCATATTAGAAAAAATGACACTTGGATAATTGATAGTGGTTGTTCTCACCACATGACTGGTGATAAAACTAAATTTGAATATCTTGAGAACTATGATGGTGGGAGTGCCAGTTTTGGGAATGATGAACCTTGCTATGTGAAAGGTAAAGGTTGTATTGCTCTAACTGAAGGAATTAAATGTGATAGTGCTTATTGGGTTGAAGGACTAAGGCATAATATACTAAGTGTGGCATAATTGAATAACATTGGTTTTAAGGTAGAATTCATGAATGGTAAGGCCAAGCTCCTAGATGGTAAGGGAAACCTAGTTGGAACTGGTAGGCAAACAAAAGGTAATCTATTCTATCTTGATCTCACTGAAATTTCATGTTTTATTGCACAAGTAGAAGAAAGTTGGTTATGGTATAAAAGGTTGTTTCATGTGAATTTTGATAACCTGGTCAACATAAGCAATAACAAAAGAGTAAGAGGTATTCCTATTCTAAAGAAACTTGAATTGGCAATATGAAAATAATGTCAAATTGGGAAGAAGGGAAAAACTAGCTTCAAGAGAAAGAATTACAATACTGAAGAAGTATTGGAGTTAGTGCATACTCATTTGTGTGGACCAATTGGAACAAGAAGTTACATAGGAGAGAAGTATTTCATTCTATTTGTTGATGACCATTCCAGGATGATGACTGTTATGTTTCTCAAAGAAAAATCAAAAGCTTTTCAAAAGTTTAAGTGGTACCTTGCCAGAGTTGAGAAGGAAATAGGAAAGAAACTTAAAGGCTTAAGATCTAATAGAGGAGGTGAATTCATTTCTAATGAGTTCAATGAATTATACAATGAAAGAGGAATCAAGAGACAAGTATCTGCCCTAGGTACACCACAACAAAATGGGATAGCAGAAAGAAGAAACGAATCTATTATGGATTGTGCAAGAACCTTGATGATTGAAAAGAACGTTGCAGCCAAATACTAGAAGGAAGCTATCAGTATTGCAATTCACACATTGAATAGAGTTCAACTAAAGAAAGGTATTGTGCATACACCTTTTGAATTATGGTATGGATATAAATCCAATGTTCATTATTTCAAAGTATTTGGAAGTAAATGTTACATCTTCAAGGAAGCAAGAAATGGAAAATTTGATGTAAAAGGTGATGAAGGTAGGCTACTCCTACAAAACCAAAGCATATAAATGTTTGAATCTTGCTACTCATAAATTCATAGAAAGTATACATGTAAAAATTGATGAGTTTGCAGAGAGAAGTGAAGAACAGATTAGTAAAGAGCCTAAGGACTACAGAAACTTTGTGTATTATGAACTTGATACTATACCTAAGACATAAGAAATGGTGATTGGACAACAACTATGTCAACCACTGAATTCATCAACACAAACCTTTTTTCAACCTGTGCAACCGAAGCTGCTAACTAAAGAAACTGAATCTCAGACTGAAGAAAATGAGTCATAGACAAAGGGAACCGAGTCGCAGACAAAGGCACCTGAGTCTCAGATAGAGGCATCTGAGTCTTAGATAGAGGAACCCGAGTATCAGTTGGAAGAGCAGAACATAATGTTCGAGCATGGTGAACCAAGTGGAGCAATCCCAGAATCAATGAGGAAGGAACCTATACTTGCCAAATATGTTAGAAGGCATCATGCACTTGAGCAAATAATTAGAGATCAGACATAAGGTATAATGATAAGGGAAAAAATTAAAGGTACATGTTTACTTAGTGAAATTGAACCTAGATCCATTAAAGATGCATTAAATGATGAAAGTTGGATAGAAGCCATGAATGAAGGGATTGAGCAGATAGAAAAGAACAAAACCTGGACTCTTGTACCTAGACCAAAAGACAATAATGTGATTGGTACTAAGTGGGTTTTCAGAAACAAGATGAATGAAAAAGGTGAAGTTTCCAGAAACAAAGCAATATTAGTGTGTAAAGGATATGATCTAGAAGAGGGTATTGATTATGGAGAAAATTTTTCTCCTATTGCAAGACTTGAAGGGGTTAGAACTCTTTTGGCATACACAGAACATAAAGGATTCAAGGTATACCAAATGGATGGAAAATCTGCATTCTTGAATGGAATTCTTGAAGAGGAAGTGTATATTGAGCAACCTAAAGGTTTTTTTGATCCTAGCAAAAGGAATATGGTTTACAAATTGCACAAATCCTTGTATGAACTAAAGCAAGCTCCTAGAGCCTAGTATGAAAGATTGCATGGTTACCTAGTAAGTATTGGATTTTAGAGAACTAATGACAATAGTAGCTTGTACATCAAAGAAGGACCTCAAAACAAGATACTATTAGTAGAGATATTTGTTAATGATATACTATTTACTGGAAATGATGATTTATGCAAAGCATTCTCTCAAGTTATGAGTAAGGAATTTGAGATGTCTATGTTTGGAGAAATCAAATTCTTTATTGGTTTGCAAGTTCATCAGATGAAGTATGGTATCTACATTACTCAATCTAAATATATCAAAGAGATACTAAAGAAATTTGGAATGGAATATTCCATACCAATTGGGACACCTATGTCTACTGGACATAAGTTGTCTAAAGATGATGACTCAAAGGAGGTAAATCAGACTACCTATAGATCCATGATTGGTAAACTTCAATATGTTGTTCACACTAGACCTGATATTGCATTAGCATTTGATATTGTTGCAAGGTTTTCAGCTAATCCTAGAGAGAATTATTTGATGGATATCAAAAGGATTATGAGATATCTTAAGGGTACTAAAGATTATGGATTACGGTATAAGAAAGGAGGAAACTTTGATTTGAAGAATTTTACTGATGTTGATTGGGCAGGAAGTGTTGATGATAGGAAGAGAACCAATGGTGGAGCATTATTTCTTGGTAAGAGGTTAGTCTCTTGGACCAAAAAGAAATAAAATTACATCTCTCATTCTATAGCAGAGGCAAAGTATGTTGTTGCAACAGTAAATTGTTCAAATATCATATGGTTCAAACAGCTGTTGTCAGGTATGGAGATCAAAGAACCAATTATTATCTATTGTGACAACACTAATGCAATTAACATTTCAAAGAACCCTGTGATGCATACTAAGACTAAGCATATTGCAATAAAGTATCATTTCTTGAGGGAATTGGTTCAGGACAAGGAAGTGAGGTTTGAATATGTGAATACTAAAGAACAAATTGAAAACATATTCACAAAACCGTTACCTAAGGATACATTCTTGTATCTTAGAGGAAATCTAGGGGTGATTCCCCTAACTGAGGCTCACTAATGGACAAATTAGTGATGCATCAACCGAGCTATAGATCAAATTTAACATGTTGATGCAGATTGTCAGAGCTTATTGCATATGAATCAGTACATCAAGTATACTACAATTCATTGGATAGAGTCTTTGGCATTGGTTATCAAAGAGGGAGAGATTATTGATGTCAAAAGAAATTATTAAGAAAAATATTATTGATGACAGAGGGAGAAATTTTATCATAATAGAGATTGATGTAGGAGAGAGAATTTTGTATTTCAGTGATTGTGAAGACAGAGGGACTTTTCTGATGAGAATCAAAATGAAGCTAAGGACATTAATAAAATTTTATCCTTGTTACTGTTGCTCTAAAATTCATTGTATTATTACATGTTGTGTTTCCATCAGTGCCAAGAGGGATATTGTTGAAGACAATTATTCAATTGTGTATTATCATTGATGTATACACAAATGTAGTGATGTTACACAAATGTCTATACCTAAACTGAGCACAGTTAATGTATGCCATGTTCTCTTGGGCATTGAAGAAGACCGAAGTGATTTTCAGTTCTAACCGAGTTCACTCGGGCAATACAATAATGATCGGGCATTGAAGGATTACAATGTTAACCGAGTTATGCATTTAGTGTCACCCGACTAACAACAATTTACATTTTATGTTTAATTGGTTATATGCAACTGACAGAATTAAGTTTTATTATCTATTTGGAAAGTTATTCAAACTGACTTGACAAGGCCTATCATATATATACAAGGTCAAGTGTGGATTGAATGTGAGAAGATAATAAGCAAAAATATATGGTAGAGTTTTGATATGAAGAGTAAAAGAAAAATAAGATGGGATTCTGATTAAGGAAAGAACATCTAGACGGAGTTGCAATAGAATATTTGATCAGTGAGGATCCAGTTTAAAGCCAAAGCAGAGATCCAAATCAGCAAAGATAGTTGCTTCGTCAATCAGGTCAATCCATTGTTACTCTCTAACAATTGTAGCAGTGATCTAAATATCTTTACAGAGTAGACTTAACAGTCTTTCATAAATCCTCTCACAAGGTGACATTTATACATTAAAGTGTTTTAAAACCTCTAACAAGGCCAATCCTTACAGGGAGATTAAATTCTCTAACAGGGTCACACCTAATAGTGTGTATTGTAACCTTTAACATGGTTGGCTCCTAACAGAGCTCACTTCAGAAGAGTGAAAAACATTAACTAGTTGCAATTGGTGGTTTTCTTAAATTGGGTTTCCATGTTAAATCTTGGTGTCATCCATGTACATGTTATTTGATTTATGCTTTATGTTTCTACACTTAATCACAAAAGGATAATCATAGTTAATATCTTAAGTTTGCTTTGTTAACCAAGTAACAACATAATATCTTTGTTAACCGAGTAATAGTGATACGTTTGATTAAGACATCTAAGGGACTTGGATTTGTTTTTGTGGTAACTGAGTCACCCATCCCCTCTCATTTACTCTACCCATTTCCAACATATCCATGAATAATCCTTATACATTGGTGAATTCCATGTTGATGGTGAGTCTTTTGATTTATGCCTTGTGTTGGGAGTTGGAAAATGGATTTGTTGCAGAACTAGAAATCAGTTTATTGTAGCATGGCTGTTGATTCTTGGAGTATGATTGAAGGAAGGTTGGAGATTAGTTTTTTCATTAGTTACTGATCCTTTAAGTATTATGATCAGTTATTGATAATGGTTTCCTTGGTGAGTTGTCAAAGTAAGAAGCGATGTTAAGGTGCATTGGTAAGCCTTTGGGTCAAGTAGAGTTATTGTCATCATTGATAGTGATTGGTAAGTTGAAGAGAGTAAATAATCTTGCTAGATGCCTGACCTAACTATTTGAAGGTATTAATTCAAGTATGGGTCAATTGTACCCTTGGAGTTTAGATGTTAGTATTGGATGGTTTTATAACAGTATATGGTCGACAATTTTTCTCTACTTGTGACAATGTTTTTCTATACTTACGAAAATTTGTTACAAGCCAAAAAAATTTGGTACAAAATATTAGAATTATTAGATTTTGTTACCTATCCATGATTAAAAAATATTGGAGTGTGTGTTTGATATGTTTTAAAGATCTAAATATTCAATCTTGGTAAAGAAAAATCATGTAAGATAATATTAGTCCAGAATAAAATGAAGAGACACTTGCTAAATTGAAAAGAATGTTGGGATTAATGGGAATTATGTACCAAGAGGGGAGGGGTGAATTAGTACCTCTAAAACTTTTGAATCCCTTTTATCAATTAACCTTTGTAATCAATTATATATCCATTCAATCTGATTTATACTATCTTGATGTGAGTTATATCAAATCATAACATTATCATACATGTGAGCATTCATAGAAACATTCATGAAAGTAAATTTGACACATAACACAAGATATGATATCGTAGAAAACTCCCGTGAGGAAGTAAAAACTGCGGTGGGGATGGCACCCACAAAATCTTCATTATCTGCAGATTGGAAGGGGTCAGTTAAGGCTTACAATTTGATCACTTATGATGATCTACCCTATTAGGAGTATCAGTGGAGACCTGTTAAAGTCTACTCTGTTAAGAGCTTTAGGAACACTGTTGAGTGTGCACTCGGTTAAGAGATTTGTTGTTGGATGGTTAAATCCACCTTCCTTGAAAGGATTTTTACACTTTGCTCCACTTGTTAGAATGATAGAAAATTACAAATTGACCTGGTAAATGCAATGTCCTATTGCTGATATAGATCCTATTTAGTTCACATAAAAATATTATCACCTTAACTGTGATTGAATAATACATCTGATTCTTGGTATGCTATGTTCTTGGTTCTTGCTAACCAAATTCACCTTTTGTTTTTTTTTCTCTTGAAAATCTGAATCTGATCCATAGATGTGCTCGTCTGATTCATTCATGTTCTGCTCTCTCTTTTCATCATCTATTCATCCATTATCATGATTGATTGCATCATCTATTTATAGATGGATTGACTTCATCGAGTTATGATAAAAACAATGTTAACTCTAAGATCAGGTTTACAACTTATACCTAGATCTCCTAGTCTATGTGTTTTAAATTAGTTAGACTGATTAAAGCACTTACATTCATGTATCTTGTCCCTAAATAAATGGATTTAAAACAATTAAATATCCTATAAATATAATACACTTTCTTTATCTGACATGGAAGTCAGATCCACTTTTTGCGGGCTACAACTGACTTTTGGTTTTGTTCGTCGGTCATGCTTGATTGTCCTTCGGTTTTGTTCTGTCGGTTGCACTGTATCTGTCTTGTCAGTATGCACTGTAACTTGCATATCAGGTTCCTCTGTCGGGTTCCACTTATCTTTCTATCTTTTCAATTTTGGTTTACACACTAACTTGTGTCATCGGTTCTCTTTGCACTTAGTCATCTTCGGTGATCTCTTAGTACTTGATCTTTGGTTTGCTCATGTCCTGTCTTTCAGTGTAAGTTTACCAAAAGTGTAGTTTGCATAGTAATGGAAATTTAATGTTATCGATCTCCCCCTTTGACATTAGTATCAAAAACTGATATGTGCAAAATACTAACAAAATGTTAAGTATATACAATATATATAATCCTTAGTCATTTAATGACTCCCCCTATGTATATGTCGGTATATTTGTACATATGATTTCTTTCCTTATACATATTATTTTCATCATTTTCTCCTTTGTAGTTATACTATCATTTTCCCCCTTTTGTTATATTAAGGGCAAAGGTCTTTTACCTTAGAGCTTATAAAAAATATGGGAATGTGAAAACTTCATGTCTTCCATCATCTTCTCCCATTACTCTATGAGGTTCTCCAGAGCCATGTGCTCGAGTGTGATCTTTGAATGTATATCATAGATGTTGTCTGCTACAAACATCTCAGGAGTTTCCATCAGTTGCCTTGTAGAAGTGATATGTTGTTGGAGCAGTGTTAGGTTTGGCAGAAGTTGAGCTTGGAGCTCGGTTACTTCTTCCCTGAAATGTGTTTCTACCTCCCACAGCTCTTGCCTTAACCGTTTAATATCTATGATCTTCTCATAATGCATCTTGACTGCATTGTCTCCATTGGTGGTTAAGCCTTGTGCACTATTTGCTAGATTGGTATCCAGCTTTGCAATGTTTTCACTATTCTCCTTAGTGAACTTGTCAATTGTGCTCAGTGTTTGAATCAAGGTTATAGCTTCAGATATGATTGGATCCAATTCAGATATGAAGTCTGATAGCTTTACCTTATTTACCACCACTGATTGGCTGATATTCTTTATGAGCTTCTATTGGTACTTCATCTCAGCTCTCTCCTCTATTTCCTTCTCAACATCAATGTTTTGAGTTGTGACTGCGCCAGTGAGGGTAGCTAGTTGATCAAGTATTGGTTTGCTTTGATCAATATAAACATCAGGTACTATTTGATGTAGAGTGTCCCATGTTGTCTCTAGTACCATGGAGTCCCTGTGCTATTTTTTCATCTTTTCCTACAATGCCTTCCTCTGGCATATCTCTCCATATGCTTGTAATGCTTCAATGTCAAGTGTAGAGGGGTCACACTTTGGTATTTCAATGATTTCATCCAATGTAACCTCTAACTTCTTCTTCTACTTCTTCTTCTTCTGTGAATCAGTAGAATGTAACACCATTGCCAATTTCTCGGCCTTCTATGTTGTACTCGATGAAGTGACCTGTTGTGCTTCTTTATGCTGCTTGGCATCAGTTTCAGCTCGTCGGGTGTCTGCAGACATCTCCACATTCACCTTTACATCATATGTAGCACTCTTGTCAGTTTCCTCAGGAGTACCATCTTTTGGCTTGTCTCCTTCATTAGTGTCCTTTGCTTCATTAGTATTTGTTTCTTCATTATTGTCTTGAGTATCTGCATCTTTTTCTTTATCTCCTCCAGTAACCTTATTAGTGTTAGTTACATCTTGAGTGTCTTCGATGTCTTATTGACCATCAGTTTTATCCTTGTTTGCTTCTTCTCCTGCATCCATTGGAGTATCCTTATCAGGTGACTTGCTTTATTCTTGCATGATATTGATAGCTTGTATCAATATTGGCAGTTTGCCTAGAATGTTCACCTGTGTTGTATCAATTATTGTGTCCTGCTCATCGGTTTTATCCTTTGCAACAGTGACATCTTCATCCTTATTCAGTTCCTCTGCTGGGTCATCGGTAATGTCTATGACATTAGTGTCCATAATGTTTTCATTTGTAGTGTCTTTCCATGTTTCATCTACAACATTTGCATTCTTGTTGCCTATTTGATCATCTTCTTCTTTATCTAACTCAATGGACGTGTCATCTTGAGTTTCCTTGTCAACCTCTTGTTGTTGAAGGTCTTTTTCGGGGTTGTCCTCCTCAGTAGGTCTGTTCATGATCTTGCACCATTTCTTATGGCTATCTTTCTAAGCTCTATAAGCTTTCCTTCTAGGAGTTTGTATGCTCTCAGATTCTGTGAGAACTCCTTTTTGTACTTCATCATCTCATCAATTTCAACCTTCTTTGATTATGGTGGCATGAGAGAAACAAGTACTCTCTCTCTTATCTCTTTCTCATTCTTCAATGCAAATGTCCAACGGGAGTATAGTCTATCCAATAGTTCCGTTGGTACATAAATGCCTTCAAATTATATTGGTACATATTTTAAGTTGTACATTTTAGTTATCATGGCGTCCTCAATTTTATTCTGATCTTCTTGATATTATTTTGGCCATTTTCTAATGTTTGGATCTGTAATAGATCCAGAATTTGCAATATAAACACAAATGTCATCAATAGAGTCAGGTTATTTTACATTGACACTTTCTGCTTCAATAGCTTCATCTTTCTCGGTGTCCTCTATATCCTCTCGAGTTCTGATGAATTTTCTTCCTTTCTTGTTTTGTCCTCTCTTCGGTGCGGGAGCTTTCCTCTTATAAGTCCAAACCTTTCCCTTCTTTAGAGGTGAAGGAGTAGATTCTTTTGATGTTTGGCTTCTTGTCCTAGAAGCAGTTGTTGTCCTTGGCCTTTTAGTTGGTGGAGGAGGTGGTGAATCTGACTCTATCTCTTCAGAGTCATCCTTTCCTTCATCTTTACCGACAAATAACTGCTCTTCGATTTCTTCCTTCTGTCCAACTTCTTCATGTTGCTCAATGTCTTCCTTGATTGTTGATAGAATCTTCTTGAGATTCTTTACCATCTTGTCCTTCTTCCTGACAAATTTCTTCACAATTAGGCTAGATTTGATTCTTATCTTGGCCTCTTCATAAGTTCCAAATTTCAGTTGCTTCTTATCCAATGGTTCATTGATCAAGGTATCAAGTGCCTTTGTTGCAAGATCAATGTTGATATCATACTCTAATGGTTCTATCCATGTTGTCCTTGGTACAATAGGCTTAATGTATTTATTGTCAGTGTCAACCATGAAGCATATCTCATCCTTATATTGTTCAATGAGTTGCTCGGGGATTCTTACCCTCTTTTGCATTCGGTCTTTGAATACATTGAAGTATTCATCCATGACTGTCTTGAAGTTATCACCCAGTGTAGCAATGTGCTCACTAATTTGCATGGTGACAGGTTTGGTGCTATCCCAATTAACATCTCCAACCGACAGGAATGTTTCTTGAAAATAAAAGAAGATACACATTATTAATGAGCCAAAATTACAAGTGTTTGACTTTGCATTCCTGATAGTCTTTAAGTTGTCCTTCAACTGATTCAGGAGTAGCTCAGATAAGTCTAATTGTGTCCCCTTATTTACAATTTTGAACATTGTGTCCACTGCACCAGATGCTATGATGTTTAATCTGCTTGCCTGGAAGAATTTATAGCCCAAAACACATGCACCGAACTTGATCTCATCATCGGTTATTGTTGTAACTTTTAGTCCTCTGCCATCTCATTTGGCTCTAGTAATTTTCTCGGTCTCATCCCTTGGTGGATGCTTGAGTGCCTTAACTTTATCGGTTATAGGGTAACTGGTGACCACATGAATGATGTCTCAGGTTATTACCTTCAGTTCATCAAGCCATAGCTTGTTGTTATGCATTCATCTTAGCACTAACTGAATCCATTCAGTTTTGAAAACCTTCTGAAACATTAGGGCATTGGTGAGCCTTTTTAATTCAACATGTTTTTTCTCTTCCTTAAGTGTTCCATCATTGTTGCAAAGCTTCTTGTAAGCTTCTTCAACCTCTGATGTTCCAATCTCTGCAATTTTGCAATGTATGAATGATCGAACATCTTCAACCAGTAAAACCCTAGCTGGAATGCGTGAAAATGCACCAACGTCATCGGGTTGTGAGGCAATCTCAGGATGGATCTTATAGTTGGGTTCCTCACATGTCGTGTTCTTGATGAGTTTGAACTCATAATTCTTTGCATTCTTGGATCTCACGGTTCGTGGAGTTGATGCCATTTTCAAATATTTAGGGCTTCTACGTATTGCATAAAAATAGAGTTGTCAGTTCTTTGGAACTTACTATTTATTATAGAAAAGGTTCCTGATCTACTTAGGAGTGTTGTTTGTTGAGTCATGATCGCTATGTGATCCCTTCGCTCTATGCTCAAAGATCGCCTTGGTCGCTTTATTCTGGGTGTCGTGAACAAATGAGTTGTTCTGATGCCCTATTTATAGCCATTGCCCTAAAACACATTCCATAAATTCTTACCAACTCCTCTGTGTATGAAGATTGAGTTCGTCAGTGAAGACTTTACTTCCTTTGGTGACACTTAAAACATTTCAGAGCAGTCACTGTTTACTTTTCTTTTACCGATAGGTTTTGGTATCACTGACAACTTGTTCATTTGCTTGTTTACCGACAAGGCTCGGTTTGTACTTAGCAACTTTTTCTTTTAACCAATGCTTCTCAGTAAATGTAGGCAGTCTTAACTTTGAGTGTATACCAATAGGTTTCGGTATATATGCCTAAAAGCATAGTTATCATATATTTTAACAAGTAATATCATGATGCATCTTTCTTATGCTAATTTGGCATTATATCAACATACTATGGAACTGATGTAAAATAATAACATGGGTAATGAAGTTCCATACTTACTTGTTCTTCTTAGGTGGGGGTGGTGATGTCACTAGATCCATTGGATGGGTGGTCACCATTTGCACTGCTCGGTCCAGCTTCAACACTTGAAGCTTTTCTCCACATTTTGTCTCTAGCCCTCCGGATATCTTCAATGGTGTTTCCATTGGGATATGTGCTTGTCTCTGTCATTCGGTCTCTGCAATTTTTTTTGAGATGACCAACTTTATGACAGTGTAAGCATGCCATTTTGGGGTTAGTCCAGCCTCTAGACATTCTAGTCCATTGTCTCATATAGTTTGCAGCAATGTGACCATATCTTCCACGTGTTGTACAACTTTTCTAAGTATTGTAGTCCCATACATACTGATTACCGACTCTCTTCAATTGATAGGGAGTTTCTTGACCTTTAGGCTTCCATGCTTGCCTTTTCTTTTTCCAGCATTCAAGAGTTGTGTGCCCATTCATTTTGCATGTAGGACAATATTTGTCCATGTAGGTTTCATTCTTTAGTTGTTTCATCTCAGACTTACATTCATATGCTTTATGTCTTTTCTTGTTACATTTATAACAAAATCATATGAATGAAGATGTAGATTTAGGAATACCTTTCATTTTGCCTCTGCATACATTTGATGTATGGCCTTGCTTTCCATAGTGATTTCATGTAAGCTTTCTTGGTCTTTAATTTGCGTAAACATTCTTTGGATAAGCTTGATTTGACGATTCTCCATTTTTGGTAAAACGTAGACCGGTATTGTTTTTGACTCTTCGTTGTCCTTCAAGAAAATCATCCATTCTTTTATTGCTTCCCTCAGCTTTCTTGATAATTTCATTATACTGTTGCTGAATTCTTATTTCATGTTTCAACTTTTCACTCTCATCCCTCAGTTCACCGATAGCTTCTATTCTTTCAATGAGTTCAACATTTAATCTATTTGCCTCTTGACTCATAAGAATAATCTGATTTGTAATTTTATGGTGATGCTATGTAAGTCTTTGTATTTCAGACTCTTTTTCTTGTAGCTTTTCTGTGATCTTTCTTCTATCATCAATAGCTAGTGTTCTTTATTACTCATCTTGTCTAGCATTGTTCATGACATCAATCATCCTCACCATCTATGTCTCTCAATCGATTTGTAGAGATTTAACTTGTCCATCCAGATGTAGATTGATTTCAGTTAGGCTTGTGATGCTTTCTTCTGATGAATTTGATGCTTTGCTTGTAGTTGATCCTGAAGACTCAAAGAAATCTAGTATCTCTTCCTCATGATAATTTGTCTCATTACAGTGAGATGCCATATTCTTTCTTTCATCTAGCAGTTGTCTCATGTTGATTCTAGCTTCTTTATACTGTTCAAAGAACATCTAAATTTCAAGTTTTTTATTCTCAATATTTTTATCAAGTCTGTACTTCTCCATTGTATGATCTTTTCTCTTAAGCCTTTAATCTTTCCAATAAGAGACTTAGCTCTGATATCAATTGTTGGGATTAATGTGAAGTGTGTACTGAGAGGGGAGGGGTGAATCAGTACCTTTAAATTTTTTGAATCCCTTTTATCAATTAACCTTTGTAATCAATTGTATATCCATTCAATCTGATTTTTACTATCTTGATGTGAGTTATATCAAATCATAACATTAACATGCATGCGACCATTCATAGAAATATTCATGAAAGTAAATTTGACACATAACACAAGATATGATATCACAGAAAACTCTTGTGAGGAAGTAAATACTACGGTGGGGATGGCACCCACAAAATCTTCACTATCTGCAGATTGGAAGGGGTCGGTTAAGGCTTATAATTTGATCACTTCTGATGATCTACCCTGTTAGGAGTATCATTGGAGACCTATCAAATTCTACTCTATTAAGAGATTTAGCAACACTACTGAGTGTGCACTGGGTTAAGAGATTTTTTGTTGGATGGTTAAATCCACCTTCCTTGAAAGGATTTTTAAACTTTTCTCCACTTGTTAGAATGATAGCAAATTACAAATTGACCTGGTAAATACAATCTCCTATTGCTGATACAAATCCTATTTAGTTCACATAAAAAGATTATCACCTTAACTGTGATTGAATAATACCTTTGATTCTCGGTATGCTCTATTCTTGGTTCTTGCTAACCAAATTCACCTTTTGTTGTTTCTATTTTTGAAACTCTTAATTTGATCCATAGATGTGCTTGTCTGATTCATTCATGTTCTCCTCTCTCTTTTCATCATCTATTCATCCATTATCATGAATTATTACATCATCTATTTATAGATGGATTGACTTCATTGAGTTATGATAAAAATAATGTTAACTCTAAGATTAGGTTTACAACTTATACCTAGATCTCCTAGCCTATGTGTTTTAAATCAGTTAGACTGATTAAAGCACTTACATTCATGTATCTTGTCCCTAAAGAAATGGATTTAAAATAATTAAATATCCTATAAATAGAATACACTTGCTTTATCTGACATGGAAGTCAAATCCACTTTTGGCGGACTGCAACTGACTTTCAGTTCTATCTGTCAGTCATGCTTGACTGCCCTTCAGTTTTTTTCTCTCTCGGTTGCACTATATTTGTCTTGTCAGTCTGCACTATAACTTGCATATCGGGTTCCTCTGTTGGGTTCCACTTATCTTTCTATCTTTTCAATTTCGGTTTACACACTAATTTGTGTCATCAGTTCTCTTTGCACTCAGTCATCTTTGATGATCTCTTAGTATCTAATCTTTGGTTTGTTCATGTCCTATCTTTCGGTGTAAGCTTACCGAAAGTGTAGTTTTCATACTAATGACAATTTAATGTCATTAAAGAAAGGGTGATGGGAAATGTTATTGTCCTTGCAATAATTACAAGGGTTTAAAGACAAGAAGACTTTTAATCACAACAAATGAGAAATATTGTAGGCAATATGGTCACATTGAAGGGGGGCATGATTATCATCCATTGGTAATTCGTTCATTACATGTCTTTATATTGATTAAATTTGTATATGTTTATATATTAAAAAAATCATTTGATCATGATTTATTTGTGTCGGTCATTATTATAAAGGCGGTGTGCCCTAGGGCACATGATATGGATTATCATAGCCCGGAGAATGTAGTTTTGCAAGTAGAGGAATATGGAATATCAAAGTTGAAGTTAATGATCCTATGGAAGAAGATGATCATGTGCCAAAAAATAGAGTTGAAGATGATGGTATAAATACATTGATCCATGACACATTTAGTGGCATAGTTGATCATGATAATTGAGATGAATTTGATGATGTTCATGATTTACCTGTACTTGAGAAGACATACAAGCCCCTTTATGAAGGCTCCCAAACAACTCTTCTCTCTGTTATATTGTTGATAAGTAGGAGATATTTTCCACAGCAAGTCAAATTATGATATTGCTACCAGGATTCAACTGTGTAGTTTTTTGAGTCAAACTCATTGACCCATATTTCATGAGTAGTGGTTCACACAAACCCATCTCTCATGAGAATGAATACAACACTTAAAACTCATTGGATCTAGGTGATGCTCATAGAGGTGAAGCACCAAGACTTCCTGGGAGGTCACCCATCCTAGTACTACTCCATCTTGAGTGCGCTTAACTATGAAGTTTCCTCCATGGTTAAATCCACTCTGCTTGCAACCCCATTTGCAAAACCTTCACCAAGTGTTGTGCCTAATGAACCATTCATTATAAATCCCCTTAAGCTCATCAATTGATAAGTAGGAGATATTTTTCACAGCAAGTCAAATTATGATATTGCTATCAGGATTCAACTGTGTATTTTTTTGAGTCAAACTCATTGACCCATATTGTTGTTGGTGAACTTGAAGGTTATGAATGGTTTATCCAACATAGATATCTCACAAATGTTAAGTTATGTCATAAATGTCATATTTTTTCATCTATTTTTGTTGTTAGTTCATCACTAGTAAATAAAGGATGAAATATGTAACATTAATATTATTTATGTTAACAATTTTTTTTGTTGTTGTTGTAGATTGATAGGTGAATTTTTGTTACCACCATCAAATATTTTACCTCGCTCATATCAAGATTTATCTGCCTTTATGAAAGATATTGTAATGGAATATCAAGCAATAGATGCATGTCCCAGTGATCATATTATATATCATAAACAACATGAATTTGCAATAGAATGCCCAAAATGTCATATTAGTAGATATCAAACATATCAACTATCAAAAAAGGTGTATCGCAATGTTCTTTGTTACATTCCCATTATTCCATGTATGCAATGATTATTTAGGTGTGAAATCTTAGCGCAATTTATGGATTACCATGCACATAATAGAATTCGAGATGACATTCTTTGAATGCCTATGGATGGTTTTGTATTTAGGGACATGGAGGAAAAATGTCCACACTTTAAAGAAGAACCTCGTAATCTCAGGATTTCATTGGCAACAGACGGTGTCAATCCATTTGGAGAGTTGAGATCTATTTACTCGGTGTGGCCTATTTTTGTTATCAACGATAACATTCCTCCATGGATGTCAATAAAGATGGAGCAAATAATGTTGACAATCATTGTTCCAGGTATTTGTTTACATCAATTTTATTTAATGTAGTAGCATCTCATTTGTCTAATTTGTTGTATAATGACTTATATTTTTTTCATTTAATAGTCATGTACATTAATTTATATATATTACAGTAAAATGGTTATAATAATTATGTAATGTTTATGTTCATTCAATTAGGTAAGTACCAAGTTAAAGATATAAATGTATATATCAAGTCGATTATCGATGAGTTACTAAACTTGTGGAATGGTGTCACTATGTATGACGTCTCTAGACCAATAGGACAAAGACAATTTCAATTTCATGCAATGCTTGTATGGGAGATTCATGATTCCCCAGGGCTAACCCATTTTTGTGGTATGTTATAACGTTTGACTACACTTTAACAATATTTAATTTTATGAAGTAGATATCATGCATGTTTTTTAAATAATCTATTCATTATATATAATTATAAAAATTATCATATTTAATCTAATTATATATGATCTTGTGGGTCTTCAAACAAAGGAAAAATTTGCATGTCCAGTTTGTGGTCCAAAGATGAAATCTCATCGTTCAACAAGTTTAAGAAAGTAGGTGTTTGACGAGTATAGATACTTCCTCCATAGAAATCATAAGTATCGAACTACTGAAAAATATCTTTTCAATGGAAAAGGAGAGACTACATCAAAACCTCGAAGAATGACACCTTGCATATGGAAGTTGGAATATAATAGAATTAATCATCAAGGTTATACATTAGATCAAATTATTTATCTATCATATATGATATGTTTGGAATTTATATTTTTATATTGTGGTTTGTTTACTCATGTTGTAATTGACAATGATTGTCATTGTTAATATGTTTAACTTATATTCTTCATGAAGGTCGTCAAGGCATTAATGGTTGGATTCCATAGGGATTGAAAATTTATCCCAAACAATTTAGTAGATTGCCCTACTATGAACAGCTAAAAATTGTGCATTTGTTTGATACAAAGCATATCAGAAAGAATATAATAGAAATGTTATGGAAAATATTGGATGGAAGGCATGGCAAAGAATTTTTTTTCAAAATTTGTAGTGACATTCAAGAAGCCAATCATGCAATGAAAAATGACATTCAATTAAATAAAGAGGGAGACCAAATTAATATAAGCTCCCTTCCTTAGTTATCAATGGAACAACAAAGCAATGCTATAAAAGAAGTTATACAAAAAATTAATTTTCCACTGGATTTTCTATGAACATAAACAATATCATAACAAAAAAGGTGAATTTGGGTCGGGGTTGAAAACTCATGATTGACATACCTTCATTAAGCTATATATATATATATATATA